>ML783385.1:787750-798405 GCA_009831015.1 Picea engelmannii | reverse complement strand
TGTTCTTTCGTTCAGCTACACCGTTTTGTTGGGGATTATAGGGAGTAGTGAGTTCCCTCTTGATCCCAACATCTTTGCAGAAGTTCACAAACTCTTTTGATGTATATTCTCCTCCATTATCTGACCTGAGTATCTTAATCTTTCTTTCAGAAAGATTCCCTATCAAGGCTTTGAATTCCTTTAACTTACTGAACACTTCATCCACTAATGGAGGACGATGGCATTGGGCCACATACATCTGAATGAATGAGCTCTAGGACTCCTTCTGCTTTGTTGTCTCTCTTCGGAAACCGGTTCTTGATGTTCTTCCCTTGTGCACATCCATTGCATACGCCTTCATGGTCACCTTTGAGTTCTGGTAAACCTACGACCGCTTTGCATATGTATGGTAGCACCTTGTAGTTGATGTGAGCTAATCTTCTATGCCAAAGTTTACATGAGTTTTCAATGGCGTGGGTCATGGCAGCCTCTGAGTGACCCTTTAGCTTATGCAAGCCACCTTCTTCTTTTCTAATGATGATTGCTTCATTTATGGTCTCTCCTTTAGCACGTTGTCTTCTGCAACTTTCACTATAGCTTCCTCAGGGTTATTACATGTGACCTGGAGCAAGGTCAACAAAACAACAGGCAAGAGTAATATCCTTTTGATAATATAAGGTAATAGCACAAACAATCATCACAGTAGCTCCTTTAGAGCTATCACTTGTAACTTGTCTGAAGCAAAGATTAAAGGTGAATACAATACGAAAATGAGGTCAACACTCTCATAGTGTTGTGATCAAACATTCCTCCATGGCAACCTGGAACTAACACACGAGATTCTTCCTAGAGGAGGTGTTAGTTGCATCAGACAAATGATTAAGTTAAGCATTTATCTCTATATGCTCACATGCTATCAAGTATGATACTTTACAAAGACTGTTATCTCAACTATAGTCATCAACTTGTCATGTGTACCTTTGAATCTTATTAACTTGATTAATCAAACCTGGAGCCTTGTTCTCAGGAATGAGTGCTTGCTTTTCTTCCGAGTCTCCTTCACTCAAGATGACGAGTGCTTTCTTCAACCTGTCTTCTGTACTAAGAAAATACGCTGTCTTGATAGAAGGTTGGGTTAGAGGATAAGTTCTATGATCTCAACTTTTAATCCATCTAATACCTTGACTCAGATTTTGATCAAAGGTTAGAATGATGGTCATAGCTACAACATGAAATACTAATCAAAATAATGTCATGACAAATAGATGCATATCAGAATAATCACCCCTGGGTTGCATCATTCCTCTAAATGTGTTGAATCTTGAGATCTTTTTGGATCTATGGCAAGAGATCCCTTCTCCTGCAAATACTCTTTAAAGTTTAACCATTTAAACATATGTGAGTACATACCTCTAATAGCATTTGTAGGTGGTGGCACCATCTGGCAGCAACGATAATCATTACCAACTCTTTAAAAACTTCAAGGGTGACGGCAACTGGTAGTACGGTTGCAACTGCAACTGCAACTTAGGGTTTTATGAGGGAACCCTAATTTTTCAAACTTTGAATTTTGAAATTCTGATCCAGGGGATAGATGCGCTGAGCTGAGGCGAGTAAGCTAGTGCAATCAGATTTTTGAAAATCCAACTTTTACCCCCTCAAACTTGATCTGCGGATTTCTAGACTGGTGCTTCTGGTTTTCTGGTACTTCTGGTACTCTAGTTTTTTGTACTTTGTGAAACTAGGGTTTCACTTTCTGGGAGATCTAGCCACTGAAAAGGTGCGCTGAAGGTGCCAAAATGATCCTTGGGGGAGGGCGCACTTTCTAGATGGTTTTAAGGCTGAAATACCTCGCCAACAAAAAACCTTAATTTTCATGTACGGTAACAGTGACGTTTTTCACTTTTCTCTTGTGAAAGATGCTCTCTTCAGCTTGGCTCTGATACCATGTTTAAGCCATTATTATAGTTCTTTGCATTTCAATAGATAACAATAGCATAATACAAGATCACTGAGAAATACACAATCACAAGAGACACAGCATTTATCCTGGGAAACTCTCTAGGGGAAGAAAACCTAGCAAAACTTCCTTATTATAGATAGCCAATAAAATGCCAAGAGATAACTCAAACTAAAACAGAAGATCCTCTCCCAAATATGCGCCACTCTCTCTCCTTCTTCTCTAACTGGAGTTCCAAAACTTGTCTCTCAAAATGAGCAAGTGAGTTGTGTGTCTAAGTGAGGTGTTAGCCTCCTTATTTATACAAGACTGGCACGTGTGAAGTGTCTCTTCACTGGCAGGGCCGACTTCTCCAACTGGGTGGTTATAACCACCTTTATTATATTTTGGCGCCTCTTTAATATCTTYTGGGGCCGACTTCTTATTCTGCCTATTACAATTATCTTTTGACCAATCTGCAAAAGGGGATTTGGTCCTTTATAATAACCGACATGATCAATCCGCAATGGGGATTGATCCAATGAATAATATATCAAATAATAATAAGAATACACCTCGCAGTTACATTATTTTAACAGTGAGATGATGTTTATGTTAGATGATTTTTTCAAGATATAATCAGGGGTTGATTGGAGGGTGACCAACTCAAAAGAATCTTTACATCAACATGGGGAACTTATGCTTACGTATGCCTTTTGGATTAATTAATGTCAGTGCCACTTTCCAGAGAGCTATGGATTATGCTTTTGTTGATATCATTAACAAATTTCTTGTTGTTTATTGGGATGACATCGCAATATTGTCCAAACACCATAGCGATCACATTGGACACTTAAGTAAGGTGTTTGAAAAGTGCAAGGAATTCAAGATATCCTTAAACCCAAGAACTTTGCTTTTAGCATAACAAAAGGTAAGCTCTTAGGCCATGTTATCACGGAATTTGGCACTTGTGCAAAGCCTTCACAGGATGCTAAACTTGCATAACAATTGGAAGTAAATGCCACTGTCACCTAGGCAATTACTTCCCCCGTTTTAGTGAAGGATGGGTCCAACACAAGGGAGGCTTCCCTAATGACCTCAAGGGATCCTATAGCAAGATTAGTTAAGCCTATGGCCCCCTATCTTGGTCACCTCAAAAGGATAGGCTAGGTCTAGGTTAAGAAGAGTTTGGATGAGGTAGTTGGTTTACGTGTGTAAGACAAGTTTACCAATGCATATAATGACAATTACCAAGTCTAGCAAATGAATAATCACCCTTAGAACACTAGCTATCAAATAGGAAGGTTGTTGTAGCAAAATTGCAGCAGTAAACAATGATTATACCAGCCAAGAATGTTTTATAACAGCAGCAAGAAATCAGCCTTCAAAAAAATGTAAATAAAATCTTAAAATATAGATCTTAACAAGTGGAATAAGATCCAAGTGTTCAAAAATGATTTCATCTTTCTTAAACCACAATATTAAGTAAGTATTCACCAATCCAATTAAGCTTTAAAACATTTATGACAGTAGCAATAAGTACACTTAGTTTGCCAAGCATTGAGTTAGAGTTAGTGTGAGAATGAGGTTAGACAACTAGTTATCAAGTTGCTTTGAGAGAGAGAATTTTAGCTAAGCTAGGGTTTAAATCATCACTTGCAAACATGAAGACTAGTGTCGTTTTCTTCTTGGGCAAATGGATTCAATGCAATCACCATAAAGGAGACTAGGTGCAAGAGAAGAGGTGAAGGTTTGAAAGCCTAGGATTATCCCCTCATGAGCCTAGGTCAAACCTCAAAGGAAGAGCACCTAAATTTTATCCTATTATAAACCCTAGGAGTCATCCCACTTCTTTTCTAGCATCTAGCAAGGACAATGGATAGAATTAGATCAAACCCTAAAGTTTATCCTCTCATAAACCCTAGATTTTCACCTGAAAGATAAGGTTAGGGGGATGTTCTCTCACAATCCCTAATCTTATCCTTGTATGCTTCAACAAATCAAGGTAGATGCAACAAGGGAAGGGGATAACTACTCCTAATCCTTCCTTAGGGTTTCACAATTAATCAAGGAAAACAATGATAACATGCAACTATTACCTCTTTAATAGAGTATTCACCAAAATATACCAAGAATTAACACTTTAACATGAAAAAGAACTTACTAGACAAGTCGTTATCATGAGAAAACCCTAGTTTGCATGAAGAATCCACCAAAACAAGACAAAGCATCAATCCAAGTCACTCCAAAAGTGCGCATAAGACCTCCATAGTCAAAAAGAAGAGATAGAAGACAAGTAGAAGTGATGAATCACAAGTGTGAGTTATGATTTGAGGTTGAGGTAGCGCTAGCCTCTTTATATGAGGCAACCCTAGCGCTAAAGCCCCTCAAAATACAAGTAAGCTAAGATACAAGTGAGATAGGTCAAGGCCAACCCCTCAAGTAGCCTCTAGAGCAAAGATATAATGAAACTATAGAAAAACGTCCCATCAAAGGTGGCACATGTGGTGTAGAAGCCTCCAAAGGCTATGATGTCATCCTCAAGAAGTGAAAAGGTGCCTCAAAGGCCACATCTCTCCGTGAAAAGGTGCAAGAAATGTCAAAGGTCATGTCTCATCACCATCAAGCGCCAAGTCGCCAACGAGAATCATCTCTCAAGCAAGGTGGCTCAAACCCCATCAAAGTGTGACGTCACCTCTCACGTGTGGAATGTCCAAGAGTTAGGGCATGACATCATGGGTGAAGAAGGCTTCATATCTTCTCCTAAGAGGTGTGTCATCATCTCCAAGTGTGACATCATCAAGCCAAGCCCTAATGAGCTCTGGGGTATCTTGTCCAAGGTGAGGGGATTCCTACCCTCTGAATGACCATCAAGCTATATCTGCAACATCAAAGCCTATATGTTCATAGTCCAAATCCCAGGAGGTGTGAAAAGGCGCCTCAAGCCATGTCAAGTCATCCAAGGACCTAACACTACCTCAAATGTGTAAAGTCCTCTGAAAAGTGCATAACGTCCTAGGATCAAGCACAAAAACGTCATCCCCAAGATCATGTCAAATGTTCATCACAGTCAACCAAATCAATCAAAGCCATAGAATCAAGTAAGTCCAACAATCACAAGATTCAAGAGTCCTTAGAAGCATACAAAGTAGGCCATCATTTAATATAGAAGCCACATAAGCAATTCACATTAAGTATCCCCTTCAAAATTCACATCAGCTCAAGACTTTATGCAATTTGGCAAGTTTAGGTATGGGAGGACCATCAAAATATCCTATTAGGTGGTGCCAGTACCCAAGTATAGCAATATTTCCATAAATAACCAATTAGAGATATGTAATGAATGTGAGATGGTTATGGGGTTTACTTATGGGCATGGGGTCATTAACATGCAAGACAACATATGGAATGACCTCCATGAGTGCCTTTGTAGAGGGTGTGCTCGGTGCTTGAGTTACTCTTTCCTTGGTGCTTTTTGCATTCCAAGCCCCTTATTTGCCTTTTTCTTTATTTATTTGATTTGTGAGTCCCCTTAAAAAGGTTTCAAGCATTTATTAGCACTTCCTTTGCTTTTTATTTGGGACATATTCAAGTCCTCTTTAATTGATGATGCATTTATTCGCATTAGGACTAGGAGCGATCGCCATTAATGACGGGGTAGAGCTCAAGTATGGACTATGGCTTTTGAATGTCCTCATTATCCCTTTGTTTCTTTATTATTGGTCAGCTACAATCTACCTCTGAGCCTTTAGCCCCTTCTTTTCATAAGAGAATGAGGTACGTGCCTTTTTGGTGTACATGTAACCATCATTACCCAAAAGGTGGGAGAATGGAAAGATCCTAGATGGAAAAGTGGTAAGTATGATCGAGAATGGTACACTACCTTTTCAAGGAACCCCCAATAGTAATCCTTTTCCCAAGAATGACGACACGAGACTAGGACACTAATGATGGCCACCAAGGTGAAACAAGGAAAAAAGAATAACTTCTTGAGCTTATGATCCATTATCCAACTTCAACCCATGATCCTCACTCACGTGTCAAACGCATTAAATATGACACTTTATATGAAACAAGGACTAATGTACCTCATAATGTGTCGGGCCACCCTCTTCCAATGAGCCATGTTGATCAGGTGTGATGAACTGTGTTGATGAGGAGTGAGGCATCTGAAGGGCTGATGGGCTGCTGCCTATGAGAATATTGATCATCATCATCAGGGATCATTGTCTTCATTGTGGGCCATGAGACATGATCTCCTCTAGTTACCCCTAGGTGAGAGGGGGTAACAGGCCATATTGTTTCAAAGGAGGGGGGTAGAATTGATCCTAATCACATTGAATCCATCCAGCAGGTACCTCTTCCTCAAAACAAGAAGGCAGTTCAATCTTTCTTTAGGAAGATTAATGTTTTTCGTCATTTTGTTCCTCATTTTGCTGAAATAACTAAACCTATTTCTAAGATGTTAAGGAACAAGATTTCAGGTGGACCAAGGTACGAAAAGAGGTTTTGAGGACATCAAGCATGCTATTTCTACAACACTGGTATTGGGTAGTCCCGGTTATACTAGACTTTTTCAGATTTTTTCCTTTGCTTTTGATCATAGGTGTGCAGGAATTATTTTTCAAAAGGATGAGGCAGTTTTTGAGAGGGTGACCCCACACATTAAGAGGTACATTAGTCCTTATTTCCAAAGGAAGGGCACACTTATAGAGCCTTGTTTATTGAAGGACTAACTCCTACTTGTGATATTTGATGAATATATTGTAATATGTTAATGAAGTAGATTGTGCATAAAGTCTACATATGAATCATAGATAAGGTGAAAAGAGAGAAGTTAGGAATGAAGATCAGTTGAGAGATTCATGGAGAGATTATGGGAGATAGTTATGCATATGGTTGAACAGAATATCTAATTATAACATATTTGTTATGGTCACCTAAATTTATATTAAGTGACCTATTGTACAAAAGAAATACACACGGGAATGGAATGATTGAATAGAATTTCCCTTAAGGGGCTTCTTGAGTGTAAACTCCCAGTGTCCCTTGCTTGATATATGTTTGAATGCAATTACTGCTATGTCTTAAAACCCAACATTTCCTATCAGAGTGATAATGATCTTAAAGGACCTCATTGAAAAATATCAAATACAAAGTGAGTTACAAACCCATGTAATTTCTCATGCTGCTAAAATAGTTGAGAGTTCTTGTTGTTTAGAAATGGTGGGCTTGAAGTAGCGCTGTTCAGAATGTTGTTTGTGCTGAGCGATTCAATGAAGAGTGGATGTAATCTGCTGGTATGTGTTGTGCAGGAGTCGGATCAGATTGTTTGTGATGCCAGTGCACACAATCTGCAAACCTGTCTATGAACCTGTCTGGTGTGCCAGAAAGATAAGTGATAAGTATGAGTGACTCGCTGAAATAAAGCCAAGGAGTGAAACATGGGTTTAAGATCTAGGACAGAGCTATATTGCAGCAGCAGAAAGGTATTATGACTGAAGAAGATATTTTATAGTGGCATGAATTTTTCTAAGGAAATGAATCTCCATCAATTTTTTGTTGAGATGTAAAAGGCAGTGTGTAAAGAGAATGGAGTTGTGTGTTGATCCCTTCCAAGAGGAGGAGATACTCGGCATTCTTGAGAAAGTCCTCAACACTGGAAGAATCAAAGGACACATTGCATGTCAACAAAAAGAGAAAACGTTGGATGCTGTTTGCTGTGTGTGATCTACAATAGTCAACAAAAAACCAACGTGTGCCTAATATCACATGTACACTACAGTATTGAACAATCTGAATTTCAGTAAATCCATTCAGAGATCTAAAGTCAATATTCAATTTAAAGTGTATTTTTCACATCATCTGAAGTTTTTTTCTGAAGATCTGTCACCTCCTGCTAATTGTATTGTTAGAAGTGCATATCTGCTAGTTGTGGTTAGACATTTTCATTTTGTGCAGTGTCTATTTCTTCCCAGATCTTATTGACTTTGATATGTTGTAGTAAGCAAAATCAAATTTCCCTTGCATCAATATTTAGCTGTTGAATTTCCTGAAATACAGCAACCGTGTTTTACTTATTGGCATTGTACTTGACAAATGTTACCAAGCACGACAAATGAGCGCACCTAGAGGAGCAAACACTGTCAGCTGATAATGGATAGAAGGTCACATCAGAAAATGGTTAAGAGTGTGGGTTAAAGAAAAATGAAAGCTTCGGGTTGGCTGCCATTTGAGAGTTTGATTTACACAGGTGGTAAATATAAAATCATTGCCAGTCCAAGCAACGAATTCCTCAAATGTGATCTTGAAGAGGATGGATACTGTGGCATGGAGAATACAAAAGTCGATGTCCATTGTTCAGAAAATATTCAATTTTCCTGAGGAAAGAGTGGAGCTTTACATGAAGAAGGTGAATCGCAAAGGGATTTCTGCAATTGCACACCCCAAGTGTAAGTCGAATGTGCGCTCTGCTGCTTGTGCATCAGATTGGCCAAATGCACAATCAGGTTAAGGATTACCAATTGCACAAGCTGAATCATTGTGCTACAAGCTGCTTGTAGAAATCCATCCTGTATAAAGACAGATGAAGTGCAACATTCAAAAGGATAAGTTCAGGTTGACAGCATCATAAGTTGAAGGACGGCCGCCTTGAGCCCACACACAATGCCCGTTGAAAAGAGAGGTAATTGTTTTTGTTCCTCACTTTTTATTTTACATACCAACAGTGAAGAAAATTGAGTCCTCCAGACAATAAGTGGGGAAGACACTAGTGAGAAACTAGTGTTTCTATTTGGGCCGATTAAAAAGAAAAAACAAATGGTTATATTATATATTTTTCCTAAATCAAGAAAAGTCTTTTGTAAAAGGGTCAAGTCCAAAAAAGAAACTTTTGTAACCATTGTTTAGTTGAAAGATCCTCAAAAATTGCAAATGCCAAATGAGTGCAAAATCATCATATCAAAATTGTAAAAGTGTACGAGTCCAAAGATCCAAGTATGTAATTGAGAATTATTAAGTCAAAGCTAAGTGAAAGATTGAGACCCTGTTGATGTGAAAAGTCTAAGCCAAAGTCAAGTCAAGTCAAGTTGAAGAGTAAAAAAATTGAGTTAAAGTTATTCAAATCATCAATGTCAAAGCTAAGTCATTAAAATTGACAAATCAAAGCCAAAGTTAAAGTTGAAGAGTTTGGCAAGTTGAGTTAAAATCCAGTTAAGTGAGTCAAAGTCATTGATATCAAAGTCAAGTTGATCTATGCCATGATAATAATGTGTCAATTAAGTTTTCCAATTTATTATCATAGGTTGCATTTTTAGACATTGCACAACCCAACAAGGAAACATGTTTTTATGTAGGTACAAAAAGGAGGACTCCCGATGAAGAACAAGAAGAGGTGGAATTTGACAGAGATGATGCAGCAGAAGGAAGAAAAAGACGAGAAGGTGAGAGAAGATAATGGAAGATGAAAGAGGAGGGTCAAAGAAAGTGAAAGAAGACGAAAGAAGAATGGACACAGAAACCTGGGCATGAACAAAAGATGCAATGGCAAGTGGCAATCCAAGAAACATGAAGCAAAAATGGAAAAAAAAGAAGAATGAAGCAGCAAAAGCAAGGTAAAATAAGTAGTGAATATAATACCATGTGTCAATAATTGAGATGCAAAAGTAACTGAAATAAATCCATAGAAAATGAAATCCCAGAGAAGTTTGATGATCCTCCTTAATAATGTTGTTTTGATGATGGAAAAGAAGATCGTCATGGTCTAATGGTTGTAAAATGGCTAGATTAACCTCGAATGAAAATGTATTTGAAATTGTATGTACCTAAGACAAATGATGATGTAATGGTTGTAAACCTTGATAAGGGTAGTCTACCCTCATGATTATGATTGTTGTTGGTTCATGGTAAACCAAAAACCACTTGTCACGACAAATGAAGGTTCCTAGTCAACCAAAAAACACTTCTCATGACAAATGAAGGTTCCTAGTCAACCAAAAACCAGAAGTTGTAATGAATGGTTTGAGGTAAAAGCCAAAAACCACTTGAGAATTGTAATGGTTGAAACTTGAGGGTAACCCACAAAAACCTAGGGTTTGGTTATGGGTAAACCAAATAAAACCTAGGATGATGATTGATGATGATGAAGGGAGAGTGGAAAAGGTTTGTGATTCAAAAGTTGTTGATGAACGATGTACAAGAAAAAGTATCCTACAGAACCGACGGATACAGTGGCTAGCAACCCATGTATTCCAATGGATGGTGACTTTTTTATATGGACTTCAACAAACATAATATTTATATTTTGCAGGTACAAGATCCAATTAAAAGATGAATTATGAATACCAAAGATGAAGATTGAAGATGAAGAGCATAGAAGAAGAAAATGAAGATTGGACCAGTTCAAAGGACCAATGAAAGAGAGAGAAGATGATGGAATCACAAGTATTTGTTAAGGTGGAGTATGTAGGAATAACTCCTACATGTGATATTTGATTAATGCCACACTGTACAGACAGATTATTGGATCGTTGATGTACCTGACGAACACCAGACCAGACATTTGTTTTGCCGTGAACACCTTGAGTCAGTTTCTTGTAGAACCCAGACATGTTCACCTAGTGGCTGCAAAACATGTGATGAGGTACCTTAAAGGTACAATAGATTGTGGTCTCAGCTATGATGGAGATCATAATTTCACATTGAGTGGATATACTGATGCAGATTGGGCAGGAAGTGT
>ML783385.1:769772-787687 GCA_009831015.1 Picea engelmannii | reverse complement strand
ATTAGCACGGATGAACAGGTTGTTGATGTGTTGACCAAGCCTCTATTATGATGAGCTAGCCTCGTGTTGTGATGATGATGATGATGTATCAGTTTTACACTAATACATATTGATGCAGATGATGATTGCATTCCTTTGAGAATGACGATGTTGCCAATGAAGAAAACTTCCGATGATTTATAGATACGTCAGTCAGTGTTCCAAGATGATATTGATGATGTTGTCCTCTCACCCACTTGATGTTGTTGATGATAAAGGCCTCTCTCTCTCGTATGATGCTGCTGAAGAATACCCTTCTTGTTAAGGGGGAGTGTTAAAATAATGTAACTACAAAGTGTATTCTTATTATTATTTGATATATTATTCATTGGATAAATCCCCATTGAGGATTGATCATGTCGGTTATTATAAAGGACCAAATCCCCTTTTGCGGATTGGTCAAAAGATAATTGTAATAGGCAGAATAAGAAGTTGGCCCCAGAAGATATTAAAGAGGCCCCGAAATATAATAAAAGTGGTTATAACCACCCAGTTGGAGAAATCGGCCCTGCCAGTGAAGAGACACTTCACACGTGCCAGTCTTGTATAAATAAGGAGGCTAGCGCCTCACTTAGACATACAACTCACTTGCTCATTTGAGAGACAGGTTTCAGAACTGCAATTAGAGAAGAAGGAGAGAGAGTGGCGCATCTTTGGGAGAGGATCCTTTGTTTTAGTTTGAGCTATCTCTTGGCATTGTATTGGCTATCTATAATAAGGAAGTTTTGTTGGGTTTTCTTCCCCTAGAGGGTTTCCCAAGATAAATGTTGCGTCTCTTGTGATTGTGTATTTCTCAGTGATCTTGTATTATGCTATTGTTATCTATTGAAATGCAAAGAACTATAATAATGGCTTAAACATTAACACAAACATGGGACTCCTTCTCACTGATCTCAAAGCCCTGAGGTTGCTCTATGTACACTTCTTCCTCAATTATCCCATTGAGGAAAGTTGTCTTTACATCCATCTGATGTATCATCTAACCCATAATGGAGACTAAGGACATCATTGCAACTGAAGCAAAAGTCTCCTCGTAGTCCACTCCCTCCTTCTGAGAGAACCCTCTCGCCACAAACCTCGCTTTGTACTTCTCAATGTTGCCATCTACAACATGCTTGATCTTGTAGAACCACATAGAACTCACCACTGACTTCCCCTCTTGTCTTGACACAATGTCCCATACATCATTCTTCATGATGGAGGGGTATTCCTCCACCATGGCACCCCTCTATACCTATTGGTCTACTGCCTCCTAATAACTAGAAGGCTCGGAATCTATGATGTTGCTCATCAATGCCATGTAGTTTGGAAACTTCTTCGAAGGTCTACTCTCCCTGAATGTGCTCCTAGGAGCCTCAATGTACTCCTAAACATCCCTCAATATCTGAGTGAACCATTGAGGTCTCCTGACAGAACTAGAAGGAGGCAATGGCTCCTCCTCCTCACTTGAAGGATGTTGCCCTGAACTATAAGTCGTTGGTGACCCAAGCTCAGCATTCGGAGCTTCCTGCTCCTCATCCTTTATCACTGGAATAGGCTCATGAGAATTCCTGGAAGCAAAGTCCTCGAACTTTACATCACTGCTTACCACTGTCTTCCTCTGATCTGGAATGAAGACCTTGTAGGCCTTTGAAGCCTCATTATAACCCACATAGAAACCCTTTTGGCATGTTAACCCCTAGATTTTCTCCCTTGAAAATCATGAGTGTTAAGACCCAGCATGATTTATTTGGCTGGCATTGAGATATTTTTCCCAGAGATAGCTTGGTTTGTGCCAAGGTTGGTTTCCATATGAGTATAGGTACATGATTGGTTTGGTAGTGTTCCTAGTTTTCGAGACAAAAGTTTCCACAGGTCTTCATGGATAGAGAGATGTCTATTTTTAGTACATTCCCTATTTTTTAGGAGATAGAGATCCGAGGTCTGCATGGCAGTTTTGATCACACATTCAGGGTCCTTGTGAGCTCATGATTCCAATGAGCCTTTTCCAGATGACATGTGAGCAGTTTACTATTTTTAGCAAGTGAAGTTCCAAGCCTCGGATGATGATTCTGATCACGTATTTGGATTCCTCACTAAAAATCGAATCCAATGATTATAGTTCCATTGACATGCGATGAAATTCTATTTTTAGCAATGTCTATTTTTAGACATACTATATTTGGCAACGATCTCCTAGTGGTCCCGTGCATATTTGGCATTTTCCTATTTTTTCGGGTGACTGCTATTTTTGGCATGTTTATTTTTAGCAAGGTTATATTTAGTAGGTGTGGTCACCATGCAGGGTGACAAGTGGCAAGTTGGCAGCTCAGAGTGTGATATGCGAGGACATCATTGCATGAGCATGTGGGGGCGCACTTCTTGAGGATATGTGGCGTGTTTTATGAGAAAAGCAGGGCACATGCTTTAATGGAGATGAGTCGGCATGGTTGAGTTAAACTAGAAGCTCAACTCCTCTCTCCTACTTCACTCCCTCTCCACTCACCACTATACTCTTCCATGTGCATTTCCTTATCCATTTCTCTTTCCCCAAGCCATGTGTATTACTTCTTCTTCCCATGCATGACTCCCACTCCCACATGTCCCATTATCTTCTACTCTTTCATCTCATGCGCTTTTCCTTTATCCCCTCTCCCTAATTCCATGCATTCTTCTCCCATGCGCTAATCCCACACTCCATCTCATCCTCTACTTAAACTCCCTATTCCTCTAGCATGTATCCCTATTTTCTAGCTTGTTCTCCCTTTCATTACACACTTTTCCTCTCACACATGTGCTTGCATGTATTTCTCCGATGCGCACTCTCCATTATCTCTCCCATCACACCGCATTTAATCTCCCTCTCCACCTCATTTACCACTTCACTCTCCCCAAGCCATGTGTACTCCTATATCGCACACACTTCTCCCTTCATAACTCCCTCATGTGCATCCTTCATTCTCTTATGCGTACCTCCTCATTCACTCCACCTCACATGTGTGTTACTTAACTCCCACACGTCCTCACGTTATCCTTTCATACGTTGTCTTATTCTTAGATGATGCACCCTCTTATTCTTAGATGATGTTGTGGTTTTGATGTATTATCTTGAATCATATGATGGAATTTTGGGTATTTTTCTCAGGAATAAAGATCCTCAATATTTGGAGGAGACCCAAGTTGTTGTTATCAAGTTAGAAAGACATTTCCTTGCAGCCTATAATTTCCTCCAATCCATGTTCCTAACCAACCAATGAAGGTGACACCATTCAATGATCTTCAACCATCGGTTGTTACAAGAACGTAAGAATGCTTTGTTATTGAAGAAGAACCACAACTTACACCTTATCAAGTTCCTAGAGATGAACATGATGATGATGGCTCAAGCTTGAATGATCAGGAACCAGTGGTTGCACCACTTTATTCATGTGTAGAGTTCCATGAAGATGAATATGAAGAGATGAGTATTCAAGTGTGTCCATTGGTTCATTCAGTGATGATGATAAATTTCAAGAGGAAGAACCACAAGTCAAATATGCAGGGACTTCATCCCTGCCTATCCCAGCAGTCGTTCAAGAACAGTTTGATCAAATTTTGTTCTTCGTGAAGATCTTTTGACTGGTCATTGCTTGGTTATCATTGTTCATCATGATCTAGTTGAGCTGAGAATGATGGAGATATTTCAACAGGTAGATTCTAAGAGTTTTGGCTCTCATGCTTTCATGCTCATTATTGTTGAAGTACCATGCTCCAAATTCCAACCAATAGCCTTCACCTATTCCTTTAGTAGCAAGTACATCAAGGCATCTTTCCGACTCATGAGATTTCATGATTGGATGTGTTGGAGGATTGACTATGTTGATCTTTCCCATCTAACCGATCACCTAGTTGCATCGTTACATTGGTCATTCCAATATGTTGATTGATCATGGCAGCTTTAAGGTGAAATTTTCGGGTTTTGGGTAGTAGTTTTCTAGTTTCCATTCGCTGATTTTTCACTATTCAGATTTCTTTTTCACTAATTTTTAACTTTACGACGGAAAATTAACTTTTACTCTTTGGAAGATTTTTCTTTCAATTCATCCGCTTTCAAGCCTAGGGTAAGAGTTGCTATTTGTTTCCTTATTACATCAACATGTGGCCGTGTCTTGTGATGTAGTTTGCGCTTTACATAAGGTTGATCATGGTTTCCTATAATTGTTGTTCTTTTTTGAAACTTTGGGTCAAAGCTCTGAACATCATATCATGTGTTGTTGAGTCTTTTTGTTGTCATATTTTTAGAGTGAGCCTGGATGAGGGTCTGTTTGTTCATATTCCAAAGCATCAAGTCTTTTAGGAAAGGTAGAGTGAAGAGACATGGGAGAGTCTTGAGTCATCTTATGTTTTGTCTCTTCATTATTGTCCATTGAGTCATCTACTTTGAGTCAGTCACCCCTCTCATCCAACGGTAGGGACATGGTTCCATACATCGTATATCTTCTTGAGTTATCACTTCGCGCTGAGGGAAGAGTTTTCGTTATCGCTTTTCTTTTCAGCAGATCATACTCCATCAACTCCGACACATTATTTGGGGATGATCCAAAAGTAGGGGACCTTGATGGTCGTTAGCCTTGTTATAGCGCAAGTTGTAGGTTGGGAAAAGCCCGACCCAACCACGAAACAAGTGCTACAACTTGGGAATCCTACACCCAATGTCACCACGATGTAGGTCCCGCACTTCAAGGGTGACTAGGTCACTCTAGGGAGGCGATCTCGATGACCCTAGGGGGATTGAGATGGAGATGGAGGGAAATGGAAGTGAAGCCCCTAGAGGTCAAGTCTAAGTCAAATAAAATGAAGGGAAAGATGCCTTGCAAGTCAAGTAACTGTTGCTCCGCAAGTATAGTACTTCTCCGGATGATTGTACTTGCCCGAGACATAAGAAAAGACACTTTGCAATGATATATGTTAATTGGATCAGCAAGTTAAGCTTGTTGTCCCTATTTTGCAGCAGTAGATAACAGTATATATCAACAAGTAAAAGATCTTATAAGCTGCTCAATAAATGCTAGAGATCAAGTAGAAAGTACAAGAGAAAAGACTAGTAAATGACTAGCTAAACTCAAGATGAGAAACCAATATTCTAGCATAAAAAGATAAGGTTGTTGTAAACATTATATCAGCCTTATGGCTCTAACATTCTTGTATTACAGCAAGAAAATCAGCCACTAAAATATCTTCAAACTTTGCCAAAAAGTGCGCTAGACCAAGGGGAGTAAGTGTGCAAACTTTGAGCAGAAACCAATGATTGATAAGAGAGTTATTCAAGCAAATGAGTTAGGGTTTCTGCAGCCCTAATGGCTGAAGATGCAATTTTGTAACAGCAGCAAGAAGTAGCCCCTTGATGGGGACACCCTAGTGGTTGTGAGGTGCCCAAGGCACAAGGTGTACAATCCACTTTGCAAGAAGTAAAAATGACTGAAATTCACGTTTCCCAATGCAATATTTTATTTCTCCAATGCAATAATAAATGACTAGTGCCTTTACTATTGGGTTAATGGGGTCATGAAAAAAAAGAGCTAGAGACGCTACCTCCTTGGGGGTGTAAGCCCTTTTACTTCCCAAGGCAAGTTTCTCTAGCTAGGGTTTAAGCTAAGAGGGTGTATACCCTTATACTTCTCTTAGCAAACCCTTGTTAAAGCAATAAGATGAAGCATGAAGTGATGAAGACTATGGTGGGGGTGTATGCCCTTATACTTCCCACCTAGTTCCTAGCACAATAACCTTGACTTGAAGCAAATGATAGCAAGAGAGTAAAAACCATACCAATTCAAGGAAAGATAATCCACCACAATAGCAAGAGATAAGCCTTCCAAGGCTAGCACATCACTCCCATCAACCATAACATCAAGAGATAACCATAACAAGTGCTAAAGAGATAAAAGAGCCAAGAGAGCCRAAAATTTCAGACTRAGTCCTCTCACAAGAGGGAGAGTTATGATTCAAAATGAGATCTTATGATCTCTATTTATACTAAAAGTAGTTAACATAGTTTGTCCACAAATTAAGGAGTAAAACACAAGATTAGGGGTCAACAACCCTAATCTTGCCCCCTTAACAAAGTAACATTAAACAATTCACTTAAAATTTCACTCTTTGCACAAATTAAACCCTAATTTTGGAGGACATCACCCCTTTAAGGGACGTTTTGCCACTTTGAGGAAATCGTTGGTGTTGGAGAAGCATGAATGGGCCTCCAAAGGCCCTGTATCAAGTATCTAGGCACTCATATCATGGTGAAGACCTTCTCTTCAAAACATCCATGTGTCAAAGAGTGGCACCTCACCACCATGCCCTAGCCCCGAAGATCATGACGTCAAGCTCAAAAGTGGAATGTTTTTCTCCTCTTGAGAAAATCATTTGGCAAGTAAGGGGTGGGCTAGGTCGTCCAAGTCATCATCAAGGCCGTCCAAGTCTGATCTCTCTCATCTGGCATGTGAGCCCCTGGCATCCAACCTATGGGCTTGTAGCCCCATGGAAGCCCAAGCTAGGCTTGTTCTCCCAAAATTGTCCACCAACTAGGTCCTACAAAGACAAATGAACACGCCCTCCAAGGATCTCAAGTCATAACATCGTGATAAGTGTATCCAATCAATAAATAAGCCATCTAAGCATGTGCATCAAAGATCATTATATCAAACAATTAACAGGCTCAAAGACACTATGCGACTTGTCAAGCTTAAATATGGGAGGGTTGACGAGGTGTCCTATTGGGTGGATCTTGCCCTAGGTCAAGGAGAGCTTCCAAGAGGTCCCTCTCTAAGCCATGTAAAGTGTATGAGGTGGATGGGGTCAAGACTCAATGGGCATAGGGCTCATGACATACAAGGGGTCGTAGTGTCTCCTTCATGGGTGCCTTTGTAGAGGGTGTGTGGTACCTTCGTCTGCAATGCACTTTTTCCAAGCCCATCAATTGCGTTTTATCTTTCTTTCTTTATATTTTCTTTTCATTTTAGATATGATTTAGGAGTCAAAAAGTGTGCTAACACTGTCGGAGGACTCCAACTTGGTCCTCTTGTCTACAGGTACATGAATATATACTGGATAACAAAAAATGCGAAAATGACTCACCTTTGGTTTCACACCAATGAACTCCTCCTCTGGTGTCTTGTCTTCCAAGATCCTGTGCAGACACTTGTTTTGGATGTAGATTGTTGTGTTGCATGCTTCTGCCCAAAGAAACATCAGTAAGTCTTGGTCATGAATCATGGCCTTAGCAGCTCCTATGATGGATCGATTCTTCCACTCTGCAACTCCATTCTGTTGTGGGTTGTATGGAACAGTTAACTCCCTCTTGATCCCTGCCTCCTTGCAGAAACCCTCGAACGGCTTGGAGGTATACTCACCCCCATTGTCCGATCTCAAAACCTTGATCTTCTTCTCTGTTTGGTTCTCAACAAGAGCTTTGAACTCCTGAAACCTGCTAAAGACTTCATCCTTGGTCTTTAGGAAGTAGATCCAAGTTTTGCGAGAGAAGTCGTCAATGAAGGAAACATAGTACATGCTTCCTGTGATTGATGCTACTGGCATCAATCCGCAAACATCTAAATGCACCAGATCTAGGATCCCCTTAGAACTGTGCTCACTGCTTGGGAAAGCATCCTTGGCATGCTTGCCAAGCGTGCACCTTATGCATACACCTTGTCGCTCAATACTTAAATCTAGAAGACTTGTAACTATCTCCCTCAAAATAGGCAACCCCTTGTGATGCAGGTGCCCCATCCTCGGGTGCCACAACTCACACAAGTTGCTTGTGTTATGAACTAGAGCTCGAAGAGGTTCACCCTGCAAACTGTATAAATTTCCTTCCCTAACCCTGATCACCCAAGTTGTTGCTAGGCTAGAATCTTTCGGTCTGATGAGGACTTGTTGGTTCTTGAACTCTACTACAAAGCCCTTATCTTCCATAACCGAAACTGAAAGAAAATTCTTCCTGAGACCTGGAACAAACAACACATCGTCAAAGTCTAAAGAGTACCTAACTGGAGTCGAAAAGGAATGGTACCAACTCCTACTACCTGATACTTGGCATCATCACCAAGCTTGACTTGAACTCCTGAGATGTGCTCTATTAGACTCAAAAATAGTTCTCGAGTTAATGTCATATGCCTTGATGCTCCACTATCCACATATCGCGTGTTCTTTGGAACTGTGTTCTTTGGAAAGGTCCTTTCTTGCCACCTTTTGTCAACTTACCAATGAGGGCAAAGTTTTGAATCTCCTCAACTCTGACTGCAACTGTCTCTCGCCTTGTCTCTTCCTAGACAAAATCATCCCAAAGCTTTTCAAAGACAAGCATGTTCTCACAAGCACAAACACCCTACACAAAGGCTTCCTAGGGTATAGAGAAACCATTTAATGATATGCACACTAACTCCTAGTCCTCGATCTTCATTCCAATAGAAAACAGCTGACCTCTAAACTCAGTAATCTCCATCAAGTAAGTTGCCACAATGTCTATGTCACTCTTGCACATGATGGTGAGTTTGTTCTTCAAGAGCATCTTGTGGGAGACATTGACACTCTGATACAGAGAGATCAATGCTTCATACATTTCTTTGGCCAATTTACCAAGTGATATGAGGGATCAAATGGTCCTTCAAGAAATCAAGAATGATCTTTTGGGCCTTGACAGCCTTCTCATACTAAGCAAGTTGTTGAGGATCTATGAGAACTGTAGCATTCCCTTCAACAATACTTCATAGATCAAACTCCTCTGTCAACATTTTAAGGTCTGCACTTCCAAGGAGTAAAGTTTGAAGCTCCTTCATTTCTTTGGCCAATTTATCAAATGATATGAGGGATCAAATGGTCCTTCAAGAAATCAAAAATGATCTTTTGGGCCTTGACAGCCTTCATCTCATACTAAGCAAGTTGTTGGGGATCTATGAGAACTGTAGCATTCCCTTCAACAATACTTCATAGATCAACCTCCTCCGTCAACATTTTAAGGTCTGCACTTCCAAGGAGTAAAGTTTGAAGCTCTTTCTAGCCAGTCACACTCTCTAAGACCAGACATCCCAAAATTAGCCATTTCTGCAACTCCTTGAACATACCTCAAACAAACAGATCATCCAGAAAATAAATTAGCAACCCATCATAGGTGGAGATTGCCTCTCACATGCATAAACCAGCACTCCAATCTCTAGAGCTTCTTCGGCATCTCACCCACCAGCCCCTTGTAGGTCCTTGTACCTATCTCAGGAATGAGTCACTCCAATCTCTAGAGATTTCTGGGCATCGCATGCTGAAATACTCCAATAGCAGGCTCCCTCTCATGGGCAGACACCCTGTCCATACAATGGTTGGACAACTTCAGCAGTGCAACTCTGATACCATGTTGAAATTTTCAGCACATGTTAAGCAGATCTGCACTTCAATGAATTAATCCTACAACTGAAACAGAAATGTTAGGAAAAGATCTATCAAAATTTCAGATGTGCAACTACAGAAACATAGGATTATATAATCTCAAAAGTACAAACGCTGCATATCATGAGATTAGATCACTTTGGCACTCAACAGATAGTAGATTTAAAAATATGAAATCTGGAAATTCAGAATGTCATACTAAATTTTGTAGCAGCAATCACATCTCTCTGAAATTGAAAGAAGAAATTACACCGACCTGTATAAACCACAAGTGGCCCACACACAAAAATCTCACACGCTCACACACAAAAATCATTAATTACTTAGATAGTGTGCCTTCCTTCACCTTTATAGAACAGGAGAGACAGTTAAAAAGAGCGGCTATGAATAGCCTCAAGAGTAGTGTTCCCTATGTGCTTATGCATGCCCCTCACATGGAATGCATGCACCTTACATGCATGTAATGCATGTTCTATGCATGAAGAACAACTCCCAAAAATAACTATGCCATACATTAGTTGAACTCCCACAGTAACAGTGAACTCGCATAATAAATGCACCTCACATGCAAAGAATCTCTCCCTGTCAATTGGGTTTAGCTCAGGTGGTTGGGAGGAATGATTGTTATCCTCCCCACCCAGGTTCAATTCCTACAAATGACAATTGAGCTCTTAACGAGTATATTCTTGTAATGGCTTCGAGCCCTGTTATTGACCAGCCTTGTGCCCTGAAGATTCTAGGATTTACCCTGTGTACCATCCTTAAAATGAGGGGAAGTACTCGGGGGTTTTCCCCAGGCAGCGTAACCTGGAAAAAAAAGAATCTCTCTCCCAAGTGTGCACCTCACATGTGCTGTTCATCGCTGGAATGCATGTCTTCATAAATACTGCACCTTCATGAGAATCTCCCAATGATGCACCATGTCTCAAGGCCAAGCAATCAGTAACTCAACCAGTTGATGGACAATGGAGAATAAGTCCGGAGCAACAAGGTAAACTAACATGATGATCCACCTCCACTGATTGGTTAGCCCAAGCCAAAGGATGACGACCTAAATCCTGCAGTTGTTGCATGTGCTTGAGCTATTATCATAGTGTTCTCTAGCTTTGTGTCCCTCGTAACAATTATTAATGTTTAGAGTACGCCCTTGGTACTGGGCAGGATGATAGTTTTATTAGGCTTTAATGTAGATTTTGTATATTTATTGGCCCCCTTTTTGTCCCTTTGAAGCTTTTGCAAATCAGAGACATGTAATATGTCTCTTTATGACTATGGTGGTGGTTGATGTAATCTGCCACACTTTTCTTGTAGAATGTTATTTGTACATAATGTTACACTATTTGGAATAATATAGGAAGCATTTAGAAAGAGAGAGAGAGAGAGTATTAAACTATTGGATGAAGCTGACTGTGATATATTTGTATTGCCATGTGGATTGATTGGCCTAAATTTGTTGTTTGAAGTGAGATTTTAGATGTTGCTTCTGAAATGCTGTTGCTTTCAATTCTCCCAATTTTTTAGGTGATTCCTTGCATATCTTAATACATGTTGAATTATATAGCTTTGGAAGTTATTTTCCCTATTGTAAGTTGTAACTAACCATGTAAATAAAGTTTTGATATAGTGTTAACTTTATGTCAAGCATCAAACACATGACAAATGTCAACATTATGCCAAGACAACCATATGCCATGTGTCAACCTCATAGCACCTCTAAGAGGGCTGCTTAGGGCAGTTGTAGTGGCTAGTTTAGGAAGGCTGCTTAAGAGGGTTGCTTAGGGCGGTTGGAGTGGCCAAGTTAGGGGGGCTGCTTAGGGTGGTTGTATGACAGCTGTTATACAACTGCCATACAATCCTAAGACAAAAGTTTAGGGCAGCCTCTAGAAGAGACAAAAGAAGTGACCTTTGGGAGCATTAGGAGGTGGCTCTTGGGAGCTTTTGTTAGGGACCTAACCCCTCATGTAGGTAGAATAATATATTTCCATGTAATAAAGGTCAATATTAATAAGGCCTAGCAATAAGGAAGAATAAGTCCAATGTAAGAAGACCTAATAGAAGCTTCTGCCTCTAGAAGGATCTTCCTCTAGATTGTTGTTTTGATAGACATATTTAGTATAAATAGGAGTCAAGGGTATGAGAAGTTTTGTCTTGGATATTATTGTAATAGAGATCTGTTATGTTGGAGGTTGCCCCCTCGAAAAGGCAAGTGAACATTGCTCTCAGTAATCAAAGTGTTATTTCTGGTGTTATTTTGTTATCATTTTGATATTATCGTGGTGTTGTTCTGGTTATATTGTTGTTCATCTGCCATTTCTAGCTATTTATTTATGTTCTGCATACTTTTTATATCTAGAATATTACAAGTGGTTTCAGAGCACCTTCCTCGACAGAAAATTGTGGGTTAAATTTTTTTCAGGGTAGAGACGTATTCCGGCGTCTTTAAGCTACAGAGATCTGTTGTTACGCGCATAAACCCGCGGTCGGAGATTCATACACGCAGAAAATACAAGTGGTACTTAAGCGCACATCTGTTGGCCACCCTTGTAACGCTTGTTGGTACCCCTTCGAGTGGTAGCGCATCAGACAGCACCTATATACGGATCGGCCTAGATCTCCTGAAGCCCTCTGTAGATAAACTAATTGGCCGCCTGACTGCTATAGTGCCACCGAGAACAGCACTCGGGAAGATACTCTCTAGTACTTGGGTAGTCGGGTAGTACGACTAAGGAAACGGTCTAACCTCCTTAATTGGTGCCCTGAGATATTAGGTCAAGTACTACTGTTGGACCCCGGACGTATATCAAAGAGCTATAGCACAAGGCAAACCCTTGTCTGTAGAACCCTTGAAAAACCTAACCCTTGGGAAGGAAACAGAAATAGAACCAACAAGATCTAGTGTCGTGCTACATTGTCTTCTGCATTATGGCTGCAAAATTTCTACACATTTCTCCCTGATCGCAGTCATACCATTCATTTTTAATCCTTTTTGTTTCAGTGGACCCAACCCCTTCCCAGTTTCCCTATTTTGCCGCCTATCCCATTATATTTCCCTTCAAGCATTGATCGTCGTGGTACCTATCACTTCTAAGTCCTTTTTTTTGTGGTCCCACCCACCCATTTTTTTTCCTTACCCGCACTTCCCCTCTCCAAATGGTCACCACTCGCAACCAAGATCTCCAAACTTTCGTCAATCAAGCCCATGTCTCCATCGAACATCTCACATCTCAAATGGATTCCACCAATTCCCGCATTGACACCTTGGAAGCCAACCTCACAACCCAATTGGCCTCCCTCCAGTGTGTTGTCAATCAATTATTGAACCGCCCTACGGGTCCTTCATCAACACAACCCGATGTTGATTCCTCTCAGTCTCTGCATTTTCACTCCAACTCCTTTCATCATGAACCTCATCTTCCTCACGTAGAGGTCAATAAATTTGATGGCTCCGATCCTACAGGTTGGGTCACTCAAATGGAGCATTATTTTTCTCTACATAGTATTACTGACAAGTTGGCCAAACTTCGCTATGTTGTCCTCTATCTAGATCCTAAACGCTGGCAATGGTGGCAATGGCGAAAAAATTCACATCAGGGATATATTGCCTGGACCCAGTTTGTTGTTGAGCTCTATGCCCGCTTTGATACTGATACCCACTATCTAGGTCGTTTGACCAAGTTGAAACAGTCAGGCACAGTGGAAGACTTTGTCACTGCTTTTGAGCATTTGGCCTTTCGAACAGAGGGTATGTCAGATGCGCTCTTCCGTGAATGCTTTATCAGTGGTCTCAAGGATGAAATATGATCCCAGGTTTTCATGACCTGCCCTCCCACTTGGTTGGAATCTACTCGACATGCTAAAGAGGCCCAACAAGTTGTTTTTTCCCAGAACAAAAAACCCTCTTTTGTTCCTCGCCCTCGACCCACTAATCCTAACCCCCTTGTTACTCCCCTCAAGGTCCAGAAACTAACTAGGGTTGATATGGCTGAACGCCAACTTAAGGGTCTTTGCTATAATTGTGATGAAAAATATTTTTCGGGGCACAAGTGTAAGGAACAAAAACTATTTATGGCCATCTCAGAAGATGTTCCTGAAGAGGATGTGACAGTTCCCCTTGTTGAAGAACCCTCCCTTCCTGATGCCACCCAAGAGCCTGTTGACCCACCTGAAGTTGACCCACTTATTTCCTTGCATGCCCTCACTGGCTTCTCGACCCCCCAAATGCTCAAGCTCATTGGCTACATTAAGCACAAGAAGGTCGTCATCCTTGTTGACAGTGGTAGCACCCACAATTTTATTAATCGTCGCATTGTCGAGGAAACCAATTGCTATATTCGTGCTGTCAATAATTTTCAAATCATGATAGCTAATGGTGGGTCCATGAAATGTGGTGGGCAGTGTGAAAATGTTCATCTTCAAATTGGACATTACCAATTCAAATCTCATATGTTTGCCATTGACATGGGAGGTTGTGACAATGTGCTAGGTGATGAATGGTTACGCACTTTGGGTCCCATTCTTATGGATTTTAAGGAATTAACCATGCAATTCCAACAGAACGGACAAAAGTATCAATTCCAAGGTCTCACAGTTGGTTCTCCTGAGATCATTAGTTCCCATCGTATGGAAAAGCTCCTCAAGAAAGGCCACTCCGATATCATTGCTCAACTCCATTCTATTCAAGCCATTGAGACACCCTCTGTGCATCCTGACCTCGAAGCTATCCTTTCCAAACATCAAGTTGTTTTTTCCACCCCTCAGGGCCTTCCTCCTTCTCGTGGTGTTCATGATCATTCCATTCCCCTTGTTCCTGGCAGTCTTCCTCCCAATGTTCGCCCTTATTGCCACCCCTTTGCCCAAAAGAATGAAATTGAGAAAATAGTGCAGGAATTGCTCCAAGCGGGTGTTATCTGCCCCAGAACCAGCCCTTATTCTTCCCCTGTGGTCATGGTACTTAAAAAAGAAGGTACTTGGCGCATGTGTCCTGACTTTTGTGCCCTCAATAAGCTCACCATCAAGAACAAGTTCCCCATTCCTATCATTGATGATCTCTTGGATGAGCTGAGTGGTGCTAAGTACTTCACTAAACTTGATCTGCGTTTTGGCTACCACCAGATACGTATGCAAGAAGTTGACATACCCAAGACTGTCTTTCGAACTCATGAGGATCACTATGAGTTTTTGGTCATGCCCTTTGGCCTGTGTAATGCCCCCTCCACCTTCCAAAGCCTCATGAATCATGTATTCCATCCTTTTCTCCGTCATTTTGTCTTAGTTTTCTTTGATGATATTCTCATCTATAGTAAAACTTGGCAATCTCATCTTTCCCATGTGGATCAAATTCTCCATCTACTCTCGCAACACCAACTTTTCCTCAAACAATCTAAATGTGCTTTTGGCACCTCGGAAGTCGAGTACTTGGGTCATCTTGTTGGCAAGGCCGGTGTCATGGTGGATCCTAAAAAGATTGAACCTATGAAAGATTGGCCTCACCCAAAGACTCTCAAAAGCTTGCGTGGATTTCTGGGTTTAACAGGTTATTATCACAAGTTTGTTAAGAATTATGGAAAGATTGCAGCACCTCTCACCGCTCTCCTTAAAAAGAATTCTTTCACTTGGACTCCAGTAGATGCTCAGGCTTTTCAAACCTTGAAGATGGCCATGTGCACCACTCTAGTCTTGGCCCTTCTTGATTTCACAAAGACTTTTGTCCTAGAATGTGATGCTTCCAGGAAAGGAATTGGCGTCATCCTTATGCAAGAGGGTCGGCCTTTGGCCTTTACCAGCAAACAACTGTCCGAGCGAAATTTGGGAAAATCAATCTATGAAAAGGAAATGTTGGCTATTTTGCATGTTGTGGATCTTTGACGCTCGTATCTATTGGGAAACGCTTCCAAATTAAGACAGATCGTCAAAGTCTCAAGTATTTTCCGGAACAACACCTTTCCTCCCCCCGAGCAACAAAAATGGGTGACTAAGCTCTTTGGATATGATTATGAGATCATTTACAAAAAAAGAAAAGACAATGTGGTTGTTGATGCACTTTCCAGAAAATATGAAGATGAAGGGTCCCTTTTTTCTCTCTCCTTCATTGTACCAGATTGGCTCCAAGTTGTTCGCCAACAATGGCTACAAGATCCCAAAAGTTCACATCTGATACAACAATTGCAGTCCAATTCTCCAGTCTCCCTAGGGTACTCTTGGCTCAATGATGAGCTTCGATACAAAGGTCGTTTGTATATAAGTACACAGTGAAAACTTAAATCCATGGTACTTTCTGAGCTTCATGCTACACCCACAGCTGGGCATTCAGGGTTTACCAAAACCTATGACTGGGTCAAACGTTCTTTTTTCTGGGATGGTATGAAACAGAACGTTCGTAATTTTGCGGTTGAATGTGATGTGTGTCAACGCAACAAGGGCGAAACAGTCAAATCTCCTGGCACACTACAACCGCTTCCGATTCCACTTGTTATTTGGCGGGATATCTCTATCGATTTTATTGTAGGCTTACCTGAATCGGGCAATAAATCCGTCATCATGGTGGTAGTTGATCGTCTTTCCAAGTATGCTCATTTATGTTCTCTTCAACACCCATTTACAGCATCCACTATGGCTCAACTTTTCATGGATCAGGTCTTCAAGCTTCATGGCATGCCACATTCTATTGTTTATGATTGCGACCCAACTTTCACGAGCAATTTTTGGCAAGAATTGTTCAAGCTCCAAGGCACCCAATTGCATCTCAGCACAGCTTATCATCCCCAGACTAATGGTCAAACTGAAGTGGTCAACAAGTGTTTGGAAACATATTTGAGGTGTTTTGCATCGAAAAGGCAAAATCAATGGGCTCAATGGTTACCACTAGATGAATGGTGATACAACACTTCTTACCATACAGCTACCCGCATGACTCCTTTTGAAGCGGTCTATGGATAAAAGCCACCTTCAGTTATCTCATATTTGCCAGGTGTCTCGAAGGTCCAAGCAGTTGACCAAACGCTTACAGTTCGAGAGGCTATTCTCCGTACCCTCAAAGAGAATTTGGTCATGGCCCAGAATCGCATAAAGCAACAAGCAGATCAAGGTTGCTCTGAACGTCAATTTGCAGAAGGGGATCAGGTGTTTCTTCGACTGCAACCTTACAAGCAAAATTCACTCAAGGCTGACCATTGTCCAAAACTGGCGCCCAAATTTTATGCTCCTTATACAGTTCTCAAGCGTGTGGGATAGGTGGCCTATCAATTAGCTTGGCCCAGTCATTCTAAGCTCCATCCTGTTTTTCATGTTTCATGCTTAAAGAAGGTGATTGGAACTAAGTGCCAAACTCAAACCAACCTTCCCGAGTTTGATGAAGAAGGCTCCATTTGGCTACAGCCACAAGCAGTTTTGGACCAACGCGAGCGTCGTCTACGTCAGCGAACCATCAAGGAAGTGTTAGTCCAGTGGAAAGATACAACTCCAGCATATGCCACTTGGGAACCAACTACTATTCTGCAGCAATTTCTTCATCTCAAGCCTTGAGGACAAGGTTGTTTTTAAGGGGGCGGACATGTTAGGGACCTAACCCCTCACGTAGGTAGAATAATATATTTCCATGTAATAAAGGTCAATATTAATAAAGCCTAGCAATAAGCAAGAATAAGTCCAATGTAAGAAGACCTAATAGAAGCTTCCGCTTCTAAAAGGATCTTCCTCTAGATTTTTCTTTTGATAGACATATTTAATATAAATAGGAGTAGAGGGTATGAGAAGTTTTGTCTTGGATATTATTGTAATAGAGCTCTGTTCTACTGGAGATTGCCCCCTCAAAGAGGCAAGTGAACATTGCTCTCAGTAATCAAAGTGCTCTTTCTGGTGTTATTTTGTTATCATTTTGGTATTATCGTGGTGTTGTTTTGGTTATATTGTTGTTCATCTGCCATTTCCAGTTATTTATTTATGTTCTGCATACTTCTTATATCTAGAATATTACAACTTTAGGAGGTGGCTCTTGGGAACATTACGAGGTGACTCTTGGCAGCCAAAGGAGGGCAGGTATGACAGTTGTTATACAATTATCATACATTCATAGGGGGTTGCTTAGGGCAGCCAAACCAACCTATAAAAATGGGCATTCACTTAACATTTGGATACTTTTGTTTTGTTGGAGTCTTCTGCTGAGGCAAGGCATCTATTTGTTGAAGTATTTTGCTGGTATATAACTGATATCTACTGGAATCTTCTGTTGGTATATGGCTGCTAGTTGTTGGAGTCTTCTGCTGGTATATGGCAGCTAGTTGTTGAAGTATACTGCTGATACAAGCACTCTATTCTTGCTGAAGTCTTCTGTTGTTCCATGCTAATATAAGGCTGCTACAAATACTGTGTTAAAGCTGCCATAAGTCTGCTACAGCAAGAAGGAAATTCAGTTATCTTTTGGTGATTTTGTCAAGTTGTTACTGTAAGTGTTAGTTCAGTTATTTGTGAAGTTTGTAAGTGCTGAAACA
>ML783385.1:720058-740842 GCA_009831015.1 Picea engelmannii | reverse complement strand
CCTAGCTGAAGAAGACCTCCAAATAGCCTCAAACTCCACCAAATGATAGATCGAGGCAAGTAGAAGCCCTCCCTAAAGTCTAAAGCCCTGATGCCAAGATCTGCTCCTCCAAACTGCTCAATCCTCCATCAAAACTGCGCCCCCTACTGAAGACTGTCAAGCTCAATATTTCGGCCCTGATGAAGGAGGCCTCCAAATAACTTGAAACTCTTTAGAAAGATAGATCGGGCCACCACCAACTACTAGGAGAAATCTCAAGGTCAGATCTGAGGTATAACCCCTCCAAACTGAGAAGATATGAATCACAGTTGCGCCCTCCTTCTCTCAAAAACGTGCCAAAGCTCAAGATAATTATATGGCAAGAATAACCCTCTCAAAACACATCAAATCTAATGATCAAGGCCCTGCAAGCAATACCCAGGTGCTAGAATGTCAAAAAGCCATGTCAATAACCTGGATCGAACTCCTCTCCAAAGAAAGATGTGCCCCCTGCTGGAAAACCCTCAATGGTACGGCCCGCTACTCTCCTGGATGGGTGATGGTACCTGTGAATGCTGTAGAATGGTGTGGGTGGAGTATTGCATCCCCGAGGCCAAGCTTGGAACAAGATGGGTGGAATCTTTCACCACCGAGTTGTTCTCTAGGGTTTGTATTCTCAAAACCCTCAAAACTGTGTGCTCAAGAGCCCAATAGCCAAATGCATAATAATCCAAGATGATTGAGAGGTGCGCCCTAGGCTTTCCTTTATACCTCTTTCTATTCCTCTATTGAGTTAAGTTAACCCCTAGGTTCAACTCCTAACTCAACCTCAAGCACTCTAATCCTCCAGTGAGTTACTTTTTACCTTTTCAAGTCAACTTCAAATTATAACATTGGTTTTAGCTGACTTTTTCCCATGCTGCATGAGACTATAGTCTAGTGGGGATGACTAGACTACTGAGTCTCTCCAAACCTCTTCATCAAGAGGTGGGGGACATTACAGTAGATACCCCCCCAAAACTCGTTGTTGCTTAGCCAAAGGTAATCGAATTGAATGGTACTAATGATTGCCTTGTAATGCCAAACCTAGGTGTGTTAGCCTCATTGTGTCATCGGGATAAGAAGAAGTCGGTTCAAGGAAAAATAACTCTTATCTAGTTTAAGCTTGGTTACCACTTACATGTGGAATATTGCAATAGTAGTTTGGATAATATCTATTGTCTAGTTTTGTTTGTCAAGATCACTTTAAGTTCTAATATGATGTACTCTAGGATCCTAATTACTCAATCCGTATTTAATACAATTCTCATTATATTAGCAAGAAAAACAAAGATAAGTCTAATAGAGCGGAAAGTGGAAGAGCAAGATCTAAACTTCAGAAATTCAAGGAGATAAGCTCCTAATTCTATGAATAACACAAACTTGTTTTATTAGAAATACTCGAAAAAAAACTCCCTGATTTACGAAGGAGGACAACACCATTTTATTTTTCATGGTGAAATTCCACTACCTTGTCCATTACTCAAGGAGATTTGTATCCACCTTCATCTTATATTGTAACTAGAGGTGTGTAGTTCTTTAAATGCGTGAGGCAGTGACTCTCAGATGGTAGACCCTGCAAGCTTCTTCTAGTCCCACCCCATTAGATTGATTACCTCTTTTCAACCAACTGCACCTCTTGGTGGTGCTAAACGGCAAACAAATCTATCAATGAGTGGCACAACAAGCACAAAGTCAATGAGACCATGCACAATGTCTTGTCTGAAGACAAGTCAAGTCTTCCTTCAAGAGCTAAGGGTACTCATTCTCTACATAGATCAAATCCACAAACCAATCTGGGTTAGAGCCATATCACAAGATTCTTTTCTTGGACCTCAAGTTGTAGGAGAAAATTTTATCATAGTTCTTGTATGCCTCCTAGGATCACCTAGCCAGTGTAAATGTCTAATAAAACCAGAATCTTAGCAGAATAGATTAGATCTAAACACCACTGGAATTATTTTACTTGCATGCAGCAGAAAATGAGAAAAACAAATAAAAAAAATAAATACCCAATACACAATAATTATTTCTGCTCCACAAAATCAGTTCTTCATTCAATATTTTCTGAACCTACTGCAGCTCCCACACAGGGGGAAAATGGCTCTGAGAAAAATCACAACAAACAACAAACCTGGAGAAATTCCAGATCTGAAAATCTTGCCCTCCTTCCTTTACTGGCTGTACCATACTGTCTGTATGGACTGTTCTGGTACAGCCCAGCTGCACAGAAATCAAGGCTGTCACAAAACCGGCCCTCTGCAGATCCACATGTGCAGCTCAGCTGCACTGTACTGCTGTTGTACAGAATCCATACGGCCGTACGAAACTGTAGAGCCTGATGTACGGACTTGACTGTACAGCCTGTTCTGCTGGACAGTGCTGCACTCTCTCCCTCGCTGATCTCTGCTGCAAATCCCCTCGCCAATCTGGAAAATCAGATTGCTGATTTTTTACTTCACCTCATTCACTGCTGAATGATCTCTGTGAAAATGAATATGTCTTTGTCTTTTGCCTTCATGTCTTTTTATAACATTGACCTAGGCTCATCAACGATTAAGATCTAATCTTGAGATCAACGTTCCTTGTTTAATTAAGTCACTAAGTACATAAAGTACTTTTAATTAATCAAATGTCACTTTAATAAAAAGACATCACTTTAATTAAATAATTGAAGTGACTTCTATAAATAGCAAAAGATACTTTAATGACGATTTCCATAATTAGACACACTTATGGAAATACCTGTTCAGAGCTACAAACGCTAACAGCCAGGTCCTCTCAACGCATCCTTCTCAATGATTTATTCATCCATAGATCCTTCTTCCTCCTCAACCTCTATAGTTAGTTGATCCCTGGCACTCTCTCTTTCTCTCTTTCTTTTTCTCCTTTTTGATGTAATATTTAGTTCATGAATTTCATGTCTTATCTCGATTTATCTTGCTTTATACTTTCGAGGTAGCCTAGGGCCCCTTTCGAAATGGGTGTCACTGGTTATACTCCCTAATCCCACCTAAGTTTTGGTCATTTGTTGGAAAGTAATAAAATTGTTATTTTCTCTTATCTTATATATTAAGAAGAAAGTACATCTAGCGGCCACCAAGTATATTTAATGTAGGGTAGGAAATAATAATTTGATGTCTAATATTTCTATATTATGCCTAAGAACATATCTAATATTTTTAATATCATATGCAACTTATTTAGAACGCTAATATATTTACATGATGAGCAAAAAAAATATTTCTAGGGCTAAATCTTAGTGTCTTGAAGAGTCCTCAATAAATGGTCACTTAAAATAAATAAGGTGTATAATCGATGGACAATCTATACTTCATGAAGTGGTGGCTCGCAAAGCTTGTTGGTACTAACAACATTACGAATGCCAATATGAGTCGATAAGTCAACATAGAAGGCATTTGATCCAATAGCCTAGAAAATCTTGCAATGTCCAATCTTATGATGTCATTGGTTTTTTGACCTTTGATTTTCTAGTTGCAACTTGACTTTGACTCTCACCTGAAAACGATCTTGGACCCTATGTTTATCCTACAAATCCATTTAATTTAGCTTGTATTTGGATCAATGTCTCTTTGATTCTGTTATGTATATGTGTTAAGTGCTCTACAAAGATAGTTGTTTCTCTTTGTTCTTTCTCTTTATGTGTCATTTGTATCAAAAAATCAACAGAAATATCATGCCACCAAACAAGCTAAAACCTTGTTACAAACTTCAAAAGGAAAATGGCTTGAAAATACAAGTGTTACTGTTTTATAACTATGGTGGAGAATGTGGAAATATTTGTATAGTTTTTAGTCTGTTGGATGATAAATACAAAGCGTATGACCAAGGTCCTATTCACAAATTTAGTTTGGTTGTTAGCCTATGATGAAAAGAAGTAGAAAACCTCAATTAACATTGGACAATGAACATTTTCCATTGCCAAAATTATTGAGAAACCATGTATCCCTATCAAAAACTATCAAACGTGATCACCCATATTCTGTATATACTCCAAATGTACTGGAGGAACAATTCTCTAGCTTTGGAACCATCCATCGATTTGTTGGAAGAAATGATGATTGCCATTTTTGCAAATGGGCCCTGGCACTACAAAAGGAAAAACATACTGACAACAGATCACTAGCAAGCCACTCATGAAGTCCATAAGATGAATACCCAAGGATACCATGCCACCAATAGAGGTTGATATAAGCCAAGCTTCATATTAAAGGAAATGGACTAACTACACAGATAAAATCTTCCACACTCTTGCACAAAATCAATCAATGGAAATATCTTTGGAAATGCTATAGATTATATAATACTCCAAAATATCCTCCACGAGAGTAAGAATGGACCTCTTCAGCAACTATACTTAGCACACACATTTGATTTATTATTTACAGCAAAACATCCTTAGTGTGATAACCTAGAAAAGGTTCATGGTTGACTTGTGCAGATGATACAGAGCAGAAATAATAGACTCCATGTCCAGATCTAATGGACTGAGACCTTTCCAATCTTTGTAGTTGTTGAATCTAGAATTCCTATACTTGAACACCAAGTGGAATTGCTGTAGATACGAAGCTCATTTAATGTAGCAACGACACTTCTAAAATTTGGATTGTAAGTTTAAAAACTACGGAAGTCAGTAATCAATATGGATGATAGTTTACTTGTCAATAAGGAAATGTTAGCAGTACTTAAGTGCTTGAACCAGTGCCTAGAAGTCTTATGATAAATAATACAATTTAGAGAGAATATCTCTAGATAAAATGTTACTAGGTGTTCTTGCTGGAACCACTCCCAAGGCAAATCAAGAAACATTTGTCTCAACCAGAAAAAGGTCGTTTATATGTTTGGTAGCACAAGTATAGGCGCAGAGCATATAGCATCTGTTAGCTGCAGGAATGTCTATTTTGAAATCTCCATGTAAATGCAACATCACTCCTACTGAATCGTGGTAACATGATGAATGAACACTCCCATGCAAGCCCATGCTTCCAATAAATCTCTATAACTAAGTGACAAACGAGGGTGCAAGCCACTCCTTTAGAACACAAACTTTTGCAGGATCTACATGAATTCTCTAAGAGGCTACAACAAAACCAAGGCAAGATATGGAAATCTAACCAAAGAAAGCACCTCTGGAACTTGACTTTCAGCTGGTGCTACCGAAGGAGCCATTTTCAACATAGAAATCAAGAACAATGGGACAATTGTAATCTTTCCTAACATCTATCTCCACGCTTTACCAATCTACATTTTGTTAATTTTACACAACAAGTTTCAGGCTGCATAAGAGAATGGTAGTTTTATTGTGTGGGAAAATGTGTATGGAGATAGAAAAAAAAAAGATGGTAAACTCTTTCTCAAAGTTGAACTGTTCAAACGTTTTGCAACATTCGATTTGTTACCTAAGGATAGGTGGCCCCTAATGAAAAATAGCTCTTCATTCTTACAAGGTCAGCAGGGTTTCAACAACATCCTCTAAATGAACAAGGGCAAGTTTTGGGCTATGGATTGCTAACAATTGCTCTTAGAATTAGGTCCTAAAAGTAGTCAAAAGGGTGGCATCTTTGGTTAGGAATCTCTAACACAAAGATTAATCTGGAGGCAACGCAAGACATTTTTTGCAGTGGACCAGCATCTTTGGTTAGGAATCTCATATAAAAGGATTAATCTGGAGGCTTCACAAGATATTTCTTGCAGTAGGCCATTAAAGAAACACAATGAATTGAGTTATGAGTAACTTTTGAAGATTGGAACCACTCTCCTCTTGGAAGGGAATAGAACAGTGTAACCAGCAAAGACTGGCTCTTTCTCAATGTCAGCCTGTTCAAAATTCAACAAAATATCATATTTGTTATATGAGACATCACGACTCCCACATACAACACAACTCTTGATTATGTAGTATGAACAAGTTTGCAATGGCATCCTGATTGAAAAGGCTCCAAGTTTTGTGAGGATCCACTACTAACAATGGCTATTGGACTCGAGCTCTAAATAATTTTGCTCTGTTGCAAAGGTGGCATCCATGGTTAAGAATCACCAATTACAAGGATTAAGACATTCATCTAGAGGTTGCAGAGATACTTTCCACAGTGGACGATTTACAGAAATAGTATTCAGTAATTAATGAGCACAATTTGATGATTTAAAACATTCTCATGCTGGGTGAAATGTACAGGTATAACCAACAAAGGAATTGGCATCTTCACCTAGACGACAAATCCTATGAGGAATTACTTGAACTTGGATATCAGATTGATTAGAATCAAAGAGGATCAGTCGATGTCTAAAGAAGATACACATTGTCGATTGGAAGCTACATCTACTTGTTTAACAGAAAATTACTAAAATCTTGGTCCCAATTATATTAACATCCAATAACAATAGATATTCCCTGAATGGAATGAACAATGAATGGGTTGAAAGGTCACTCGTACAAATTATAAATTTTAATATTATCAAGACAGAGATATGAGAAATGCAAAAGGATATACTTCCTCAAATAGTTTCAAAAGCTAATCCTAGGGATCCAAGAAATGTTGATGGGCCTCTAGTAATGATATGAGTAGAAGCCAAGAGCGAGATGAGAAGCATGAGGAATAGACAAGCTTCCAAGTACAGAAATAACAAAACTTGCTCTAAAGCTTTATTTACATCGGACAATTAAAAAGAAGGAAGCCTCTAATATTTCTAATAATATATTAACTTGTTTAAAAGACTAGTATATTTATACGATGAGCATGAAATATATTTCTTGGACAAGACAAGAAAGGCAGAACTGACTTGCTGCAAGCACAAACAAAAATTAGGGCCTGTGAAAAATAGACAAACTTGACTCCCTCGGTATTTCCCTATGCCTTTCCAAGACTTTAAACCATATGGGAAAGATACTTTAGTATATTGGCTACTTGGCAATTCTTATTCTAATCCTGTTTAGGAAAATGTTTATTAGTAAAATCCATATGCTCCTTTTTAATTGAAAGAAATAGCATAGTCCACTTACGTGCTTGTTTAAATGTCATTTTGAACTTTTAAGTTTAAACCGTCCCCCCGAAATCTTTTGATGAATAACAGATGCACAAGACAAAACCCCTGCAACATACCTGAGACAATCCCTAATTTGCGACAGAGACAATGAGCCTGCCATGTGCAAACTACTTGGTTTAACACTTGCATACTTGTTGACTATGTGACCAAATTTTAAATGAAAAGAAAGAAGATACATCGTCAAGATCTCCTTATGAAAGCAAACAACGAAAGTACCATAAAATCAACTTCTAGCATTCAACAAATTTGTTGTGGGAATATTCATAACAAAGGATTCTGCACCACAGAAGTTATTTCCAGAGATAGATTAACTACTCAAGTTTTATTTTATATGATCCAGTAAACCAAATGTTTGATGGTTGTTCAAAGCAAACAGATAGGAAATTCCGGGCAACATGGTGAATTTCAGCAGGCCAAATGTTTTCCATGTTCTGAAAATGGAAAAAAATGGAAGGGCCTTAGGTAACCAACAATAAAAAAAAAAATCATCGAAATACATGGCAAAAAGGCAAAAATCAAAATCCATTCAACAAAATTTTCATCCAAAATGCATTAAAATCCTTAGGTAATCTCATATTTTAAAAATTAAAAAAGTGTGCAAGTCCCGAAAGACAAAAAACCATAATCCCCAGATCATTTCAGAAAATTGGCCTCCAAAAGGCATTTGAAGATCTACCCCAATTCTGGTTAAAATATCTATGTAAAGCAGAGATTTTATAGAATCCTAACAGGTATGGCGAAGGCTTGAATATACATGTGAAATGATTTGAATGAACTTTTATGTTATTTCTGTAAAAAAATGCACCCCGATTGTGGGTGTTCTTGGGATTTTTGCGGCAGTATTGCCCTATATTTCTGGGCAAGGACAACTAGATTAACCCCATAAAAACACCATCTGGACAGCCCTGTTTTCTAAACTTGAGGCCTACCCACCTCTGGAATCAAACAGAACAAAAGTACAGATTACCGTACTCCAGCAAAGAAACCCATAACATGTTAATAACGAAATAAAATATAAAACACCAGAAATCTCAATACTTCTTACTGAGAAGCAAAAGAACACCATATCTGAAAAGTGCTGATGGGGAGGACTTCTTACAAGAGAAGCATGGCGCACGAGGGTGCCCGGGCAGGGCACGCCAATTCGGGCATTGTTAACGCATTGGCGTATCGCACTTCCCAGCGGGTTGGGCGGTTTTTCGTTCTCCATACATTTGGGCACCTCCATACATTTCTCGTCGCCTGCAACTTCCGCCATCCTGTGGGCCGTTTGATCAATTTGGTCCTCCATTTTCTTACAGGCACTGTTGTTACTGTTAATGTCTTTACAATTCATCGGGCTCATTGCATCCCCACCTTCATTCACACCATCGTCATCCTTCATACCCATGATTTCTATTATCCGCCGCCGTTAAATGTAACAGAAGATGGAATTGAACAGTCCCAATGGTGATAGATACCCCTGTTGTTATTATTAAGTTTTGAGAACAAAAACTTGGCCTTGTTTCTTCATTTTAGCAAACGAAATCTCTACAGCGCGTTCCTTCCCATTTGGGATTTTTCCATTCAACTGTTCACGTCATTGTCATCGCATCGCAACAGTTTGGACATATTGTTTTTTAATTTATTGCTCAAGACCGTACATGGAATTATTTATGGATAGTATGTGAGAAGGAGTGTTACATCATTATGATTTTTTAAATCCCCGACGCATACGCCATTGTCGTGTAATGTAACTTAATTTTATTGATTTATTTGGGGTGTTGACATGATCATGGCAAAGTTAATTTTGGTTTTTCTGTTTTCTTTTAGTTTGTTAAATGATTTTTTAATTTTGGTTTTTCTGTTTTCTTTTAGTTTGTTAAATGTTTTTTTAATTTTGGTTTTTCTGTTTTCTTTTAGTTTGTTAAATGTTTTTCTGTCCATATATGTTTTAAGCTTTTTCTTGTTTCAATAGAATACAGGGAAAAGGAAACTTCAAATATACGGTCTTTCTCGCTTTTCCTTTTTGGAGGGGAGAGGAGATTTTTTCACACTAGCGGGTGGGGTGGAGGACAAGTGGATTATTTTTATTGGCTATCATCACATTGGTGGGTATGGTGAAAGGATACGTGGATTTTTTAATTAGTTAAGATTTCATGTGGTTGTTGAACTTTTTTTTTTAACAAGATGACCTTTCATTCGTGCTTCGTGTCATCTCCTCAAAGATTAGTTGGAATAGCACGTTAGCTATATCTGTATATTATAACCTTTGATGGGCTTCACATTTTTGTGATGTCAAATTCTTATTCTTCCAAAACCTTGGCTCAATTTAATGAAATCAATCATTGAATCTTAAATCTGCCTTTTTCCTACTTTGGGTTTAATAAAAGCTAAAGGTTTACACGAGATTAGAAATGTGTGTTCGGACTCCACGTGACTATAATTTTAAAGAAGAGAGAATAATTTGTTGATTTTTTTCTTACATATTAAGGGGTATAGATTAGGTGGGAGGAGCAATGTGGTTTTTATGGTTTTTTTTAGTACTCCTCTGAGTAGGAGGACAAGTGGTGTCTTTTTGTTCGGTGCGAAGATCCCAATCATGGATGAGTACCTTCCTTTGGTAGATTATTTGAAGGATTTAATGTTAGAGTTGGAGATCTTCGTTTCCCTTATTCATTTCGTTTCTCGTGCTTCGAATGATGATGGAGATGTATCACGTGTCAAGGTTGAGGTCGATTTTACTCCGCATTAGGTATCCTCTCTAGATCCAGATAGATATAGGTCAGAAGTTGATCCATTGGGATTGGGGAGTTCAGAGGGGGTACAAAAGTTTTTACCGAAACAGCGGGAGGGTTTAATATGTCAGGGGCCTTCCCACGACGACATTACTTCGGACCTGTCTCAATTTTCTCCCGTGTGTTCTTCTACGCCTTTGTCTCCCTATGTTGAGCCAAGACAAGGGGCTAATGAAGCATTTGGTTTTATCAATAATATTCTTGCCCTCGATGAGTGTTGGAGTTACTTCACACACACCTAGGATTTCTTTTTCCTAAGGTTTTTCCTTGTTTTTTAGTCATTATTAGTCATTATCCAGTCTCCTATATTTTAGGGGAGAATATTCTCTTCAGTTTGACTAGTTGAGTTGAGTCTAGATGTTACATTGGTTTTGTCACCATGCAACATTGGGATCATCACCATGCTACGCACTTACCTTGGGATCATCACCAGACTGGCGCATTACCCTTGATTCCTTGATTTACTCCTCAATACATTTTGTTCAGTCAGTTAAGTAAAGACTGGTTGACTAGTTAACTCAGCTAGGTGGCAGTTCACTCCCGTAACTGCCTGAGAGACTAGACTAGGTGGCAGTTCACTCCCATAACTGTTGCTGTGTGTCCAGATCACTCTAGACCACCACTATGGCGCATTGGTTCTCCTCCAGTGCGCATTCATTGAGTTATACAGAATATATCATGTGTAAATTATTCATTATTCATTACGGCTAATGAGAATTCTTCCATTCTTCTCTCTTGCTTCTTCTTTCTCAATTTCTCTCTGCAAATGTGTGTGGTATTTTCTAGCTAGATCTATTATGTGTAGGTTCAACACATTTACATGGTATCAAAGCCGACGAACTGCTAAGCAAAAGCTACACCAAAAAAAATTGTCGGTACAAAAGATTGAAGACATTGGAAAGATGGATTTCCAAAAAGAGATCATTCTTACACCTTACAACTACTTTGCATGGAAGGAGAAAATAGTCATACATCTTTGAACCAGAGGATTGTACAGGTTAACTTTGAATACAGGCACAGAACTGACATCAGCCATAGAAAAATCCAAGTACTTAAATCGAATGGATGAAGCATTCGGAACAATTTGTAGTCTTATTTCTCCCGATCTCTTTTTTCACATATCTTCTTGTAAGACTCCCAATGAAGCCTGGACCACCTTGGAAGGGCTCTTTGGCAAACAGGATGAGATGAGGGGACACATGTTGGAGGTGGAATTGCTCACATTAGATCCAAAAAGATTTGACAATATCCAAGATTTCTTTACAAAATTCAAGGATTTATTGTCGCAACTCAAAGCTTGCGGGGTGATAAATCTAAGGAGGAGAAACAAATGGTTCTCACCATTCTCTCAAAACTTGGTCCTGAATTCTCTGTATTTGTATCCACATTACATTCTGTCAGATTTGCCTCTGGAGGCACCTAGAAGATGCCTTATCTTGAGGACTTTATAGAATCCCTGACACAAGAGCAAACCAAGCTCATCAACATGGGAAAAATCAAAGGCCCAAAGGCACATGCACTTACTGTGCAAGATGGCAGCCATCAATATCAAAAATCTAAAGATAAAGACAAAAGGAAAGCTCATGTACATCTGAAGAAGGAAGGGTACACAAAACCCTTCACCGATGCCTCTGGGTCCAAAGGGAGAAAGGAAAGAAAAGGGGAGAAATGCACATACTGTCACAAAGGATTCCATCCAAAATCTGCATGCATGCAAAAACAAATAGATCTAATGTCTCAAATACTTCAGCAAAACAACATTGGAGATTGCATCCCCGAGGGTGCCAAGAAGAAGAAGCCAGAAGATCTGAATCCCAAGAAAGACAATTTTAGCCATGCCTTGATTGCCTTCAACTCCTCTCCTGATGCTTGGATCATAGATTCAGGAGCATCACATCACATGGTTGCCTCAAAAGTAGTTTACTCTTCATTGGATGCATGCAAAGGTCCTCTTATTCTGATGGGGGACAACTCTTATGTCGAAGTCATCGGCAAAGGAAGGATTGAACTCACCAACGGAAGCTTTGAGAATGTGTTGCACGTTCCCAAACTTTCCGTCAACCTTCTCTCCGTGTATCAGATGACAAATCCTGGCACTGGAAAGAAAGTCATATTCACACCAAATTTTGTGGACATCTATGACATGCAAACCAACTCCAGGGTTGCTACCGGTGAGGTAAATCATCAATCTAGATTGTATACATTTTTTGAATTTATTGAACCAAATTCTGCTTTACTGCTTACTCATGCTGATGAAAGTAGTAGGATATGGCACGAAAAGTTTGGACATTTGAATTTTAGATATATGAAACAACTTAGCAAGCAAAGATTAGTTGATGGTCTACCAGACATCCATTTCTCCAAGGGAGTATGTGAGGGATGTGTTCTTGGAAAATGCCCTCAAGAGAAATTCGACAAAGGAAAGTCTCAAAGAGCTTATGCACCTTTAGATCTAATCCATAGTGACATCATGGGTCCTTTTCCGCATCCATCGATCAACAAAGCGAGGTTTGTTCTCATTTTTGTTAATGATTTCTCATGTTTTACATGGATTTACTTTCTCATGCAAAAATTCGAGGTCATTCAACACCTCAAAGATTTCAAAGCCCTGGTTGAGACACAGTCCAGAAAGAAAATCAAAGTCCTCCGAACTGATAACAAGGGAGAGTATGTCAATCATGAGATCCATAATATTTTCCATGAGTCAGGGATTCAATTGCAGTACACAGTTCCCTATACTCTGCAGCAAAACGGAGTTGTTGAGCGGAAACACATATCTCTAAAGGAGATGGCATCTTGCATGTTGCATGCAAAGTCACTAGAGACTATGGGTCGAAGCACTTAACTGTGCAACATACATCCAAAACAAATCTCCCCGTAGATCTGTCAAGGATAAGACCCCCTATGAGGCTTGGATTGGCTTCAAACTGGAAGTGACCCACTTTCGTATTTTCGGTTCATGTGCCTGGGCCTGGATTCCCTCTGAAAAGAGGAAGGCACATGATCCACAGAGCACTAAGTGTATTTTTGTTGGATACCCCGATAGTGTGAAGGGATCTAGACTTATTAATCTTTCCTTGGACCAGCTCATCATTGAACGAAGTGTCCAATTCGAGGAAAGTGTCTCGTATGTACCTCAGCAGCCGCATGCAGACACCTTCATTCTTCCACTTGTCCGAGATGATGAGCATGCACATGYCGACTCTTCTTCAGATGAGAGTTATGATTCAGAGGACTCAGATGATTCAGATATAGAGTTGGTACAATCRGATGCGAARTCAGAGCATCCAGATGCAGTTGCAGAGCCATAGCAAAGGCCCAAGTGGGCACATACTACTCTACAGGATGCATGGGATCTTGTTGGTGATCCAGTCGATACTAGGAGGACTCAATATGATTTTGAGGAGCCACYYGTTGCACTCACTTCCACTGAACCATTTCCCTCCAGGCATCTTTTCTTGGTTCAGTCTTCAGATCCACAGTCTTATGGCGAGGCTGTTGGAAATCTCTTTTGGGAATCTTCCATGTAAGAGGAGTACAACTYCCTCCTCGAGAACCAGTCTTGGGATCTAGTGCCCCTTCCTTTTGGGAGGAAACTTGTCAGATACATATGGGTCTACAAGACCAAGAGTGCAAYAGATGGACAGATTAGCAGATACAAATCTAGGCTTGTTGCCAAAGGCTTTTAGTAGGTGCATGGCATTGACTATGATGAGACCTTCGCTCCAGTAGCGAAGATGGATTCCATATGACTTACCACCATGTGTTGGTTTTATCACCATGCAACATTGGGATCATCACCATTATAATGTGCACTTGCCTTGGGATAATCACCAGACTGGCGCATTACCCTTGATTCCTTGATATACTCCTCACTACACTATGTTTAGTTAGTTAACTGAAGACTAGTTGACTAGTTAACTCAACTAGGTGGTAGTTCACTCCCGTAACTGCCTAAGAGACTAGACTAGGTGGCAGTTCACTCCCGTAACTTCCTAAGAGACTAGACTAAGTGGTAGTTCACTCCCGTAGCTGTTGGTGTGTGTCTAGATCACTCTATACCACCACTATGGCGCATTGGTTCTCCTCGAGTGCGCATTCATTGAGTTATACATAGTATATCATGTGTAAATGATTCATTATTCATTACGGATAATGAGAATTCTTCCATTCTTTCTCTCTTGCTTCTTCTTTCTCAATTTCTCTCTACAAATGTGTGTGGTATTTTCTAGCTAGATCTATTATGTGTAGGTTCAACACATTTACAATGAGCTCCAGGGTGGTGTGCAAATTGTTGGTGGTGTCCCAAAGCGAAAGCATCGACAGGTAGTGCATTCTCATGGAGGAGGTGTTTCATTGGTGGTGGGGCAGGATCTCACCGTCAACTAAATTTATGAGCTTGAGGGTCGAGCTTTGGTTGGCAAATTCGGTGGTCAAAGATTATCTGTAATTACCCTCACTGCATGGATGGAACCACCTTGGAAGCCGATTCTGGATTATGTTCCTATTTTCCATATGTTATCACGAGGATGGATAGGCTTTGTTTTTCGATCAATCGAAGATGCTTCGAAAATTATGGCAAAGAGATGGTATTTCGACTGACACTTTTTGAGCGCAAATCCATGGCATCCCTTATTTGATGCCATGGAAGAGGTTCTTTCCAGTTATCCTACATGGATAAAACTTCCTAATTTACCATTGGAGTTATGGACATGTGAGGGTCTTAAGGCAATCAAGGAAGTTTTGGGTGTGTTCATTACCTCCAACGCCAACTATAAGTCCAACATTCATCGAACAATGGCTCAAATCCTTGTGGATCTAGATCCTTGGCAGGGAATTTACGAATCATTGGATTTGGTATGGGGGGGAAAGAACTATACTCAACCCTTGGAATATGTCAACATCCCATTTTGTTGCTCCCGATGCCACAGAGTTGGACACATTATATCAGATTGTACCTTTGAGTTTCAGAAAAAAAATTCCAAGGTGGTGTTTCACCTGACCTGTAGACTAAGGGTGATTGTCATGTCAACAGGGAGAAGGAGGGCCCTTCTGGCCCAATTGTTCCTAGAAATATTAAAGGAGATGAGGAGCTAATCTCTCAGGCTCTGACCTTGGAGTAGGTTCGTGAGCTTTCATCTTTTCAAATTGGCGAAGTTCCTTTTCACTTAAATGAAGAGCAGTCGGTCAAGTTAGAGGAAAAAGCGCAACTGGTTTTCTTTGGCGAAGGACTCAAGCTGATGGCTTCTCAATGGAGTAATATAGAATCAATATGTTCAAAGAACTCTCCTTCAGTCAAAAATTATAGTAATTTTTGTCAGTGGCTTATCCCTCCCCTTTCTTCTTCTCTCTCCCTTCCTATGCCTTTTTAAAATGAGCATAAGGTCAATAATTTGGGGATTCGCGTGTTGTTGATTTGGGTAAGGATTCAGATAGTTCTAACTATAGAGTGAACAGTCCCCGAAATGATTCCTCCTCGGTTTCTTTGTCTGCCTCTTCAGGTAGGGACCCATATTTTCTCATGCCTAGGGATGCCCCTCGGCAACCCCCTGTCCCTCGAGGCTTAGATTGTTATGTCACTAAGGATATTGTTTCTAATAGAGCAAGTCACAAATCCGCTCCTAAACATGTTCAAGAGCAGGCTTCCCATGAGGTCTCGCAAGGAAGGCTATGTCTCATTTTTGGGGTTCTTATAGTTGGAAAAGCCCCTTTCTCAAGGCCTCCATGAAGATCATGTCTATCAATATTCGAGGCGTGGGAGGAGGGCCAAGAAATTGTCCCTTCAAAGACTTACTGAAGCAAATCATCCAGAGATAGTTTTGATTCGAGAATCAATGGGTGCTAGTGATCCCTTTATTTATGAGATGGAGAAACTCTTTCCAGGATGGGGCTTTTATGGGGTGGATTATGTTGGTAACTATGGTAGCTTAATTATGGTTATGTCTCCTCATTGCAAGTTATTAAATGGTTTTTCAATTTGCGCGAGTATTCTTATTAAGGTCTTCAACATGGAAGTGGATCATGGCATTTTTGTCCTCAACCCATATGGCCCATATGAGGGCAAGGAGGCTTTTGGGACCAAGATTTTTGGTTTGCAGTGTATCAACAAGGAGAATCTCATCATTGGTGGTGATCTCAACTTCACTACAACAATGAGGAGATTTTGGGTTCCTCGACCCGAGAAGATAAGTTGGCCCACTTCTTTATCGACAAGCTATAACATAACGGTTTGATTGATGTTGAACATGTTTTGGTTCATCCCAGATGGAGCAATAACATAAAAGGGGAGGAGGAAATTGATAAACACTTAGCTCACCCTAGTATGCTTGAAGCAGTTGGTTTGTATTGGTCATGGGTGGGTCCAATCTATGCTTCAAACCACTTTCCTATTTTTCTAGAATTGGGTCGGTTCAAAGGGAGACCAATCTCTCCTTTTAAATATAATTTGTCATGGGATAATATAGAGGAGTTTAGGACTCTTGTGAGGGATAACTAAAAAAATTATCAACATGGCTCCATTATTCCAGCAAGTGTGCAATTTGTATCAAGTCTAAGGCGGCTCAAAGGTATAGTCTCTACATGGCCCAGGGAGAGACATAGGGCATCCAATCTGGAACTGAAGTCAATTGAAGATAAGATGGAAAAGTTACTTGGCACAGTATAGGAATCACAAGGGGACTCAAATGTCATAGAAGAATGTAGGAGTTTGGAAGCTCTCAAGTAGTCTGTATTACTCGAACACGATCAAAGTTTGCACCTCAAAATCTGAGATCTATGGATAGAGGCGAGAGATTAGAATATAAAGTTCTTTTAGAGCTTTGCCAATTTTTGGAAGGACAAAGATACTATTTGTGAGCTAGAAAAGTATAAGGAAACAAAATTCAATGGTTTCATGATCTTGCGGCTCTAGGAGTCAATCATTTCAAAGGTTTATTCAAGGAGCCTGAGCGGATAAATATGGATATTATTCTCAAAAAAATTGCTTTTTTCCCTCAACTCACTGATGAAGAGGAAACATTGAACTATTGCAATACCCATGTTTCCCCCAGCTTGTAAATATAACTGTATTTTGCTAAAAAGGTAGTGTGAATATTTATGCTACTAATGTAAAAAAAAAAGGGAAAGTTTTGCATAACTGCTCAAGGGGTTGCCAAGGTAGATCATGATGCATGAGAGGGAATCAATGAGGAAATTTCCCTTGCCAATTTAATAATCAAGAAAAATACAGATTGCCCATTTTTCTAGAATTGTGGTTAATGGAGGAAGTTGGTAGAAGAACTATAAGCTTCCCACATTTATGAAAATGAATGGGTGTTGTACCAAAACTACCTTGTCTCAGAAGCATGGGCATAAAAGTACCCATCTAGGGGATTCTGGACTGACCCACGAATTTGGGGATGTGACCCACAAAATCTTGCTGAAGAAGGCAATAGACAAGGAAAAATAGAGAGCAGAGAAGAGGAGAGACAATTGATGGAGTATGGGAGCCAATTTATGAGTAGAGAGAATGTAGGGAAATGGGTCTAGTGACCATTTATGAAGAGGGAGAGCATGTGCAACTCTCTCGTTCTGAAGAGAACTAAGAAACAAATCTGCTCTAGGTATAGGAATTTGTTTGGCATCGTTTTCAGTCCAAGTTGATAAACGGGGTTGCAGAGAAGACGAGTGATTGAGGAAGCACTCATTGCAAACCCCCTTGCTTGGTGGAGAGAAAACCGATCTGCAAGTTCACGTGGGAGGAGGAGAGTGATCTTCGTCCCTGGTTATTGTTGAACAAGAGGAAGAGTCTCTCTCTTAGCATCATGATCTAGCTAGGGGGTGGCCAATGGTAAATCCATCCAGGAGTTGTGGTGCCTACGGTTCGGAGGAAAAGGGCACCCATTTAAGCAATTGCATCACTATCTGGTTTCTAGATAAGTATATTTGGTTAAATCTTTGTGGTGTTTAGATCAGAGAAAATTTTATACTATGTTTTAAAGCTATGTAAATTTAATTTTTGACAAAATTGACATCACAAATTTAAGCAAAACAAAGAGAATGTCTTAGTTGAAGCTCTTTTGGTTTAATTTCTTATCTCTTGACTATCTGTGTGCTAAAATAATATTTCTGGGAGTGGATGTTGTGGTTGACTAGTTGTACAGTGTAATGCATACTTGGGAAATGATGAATGAACAATTAATAATCTCTATAACACATTTGAAAGAAGAGAGAGTGATTTTTCTGTGTAATAGAGTTGGTATGTCCTCAAATCCTATGCCAGGAAAAGTTAGAGGATATTAGATATGTGTGAACTTTAGGAAATAATCCCAAATATGGGAAAACATTAAAAGTCCTTATAAATAATTATCGAGGAAAAATTAATTAGGACATAAACATGAAATTGGTCTAAATGAATTAAAATACAAAAGTTCTCAAAATTCTATTTGGGGCATAAATAAACATTTATGTTTAAAATGTGTTAAATCTCCTAAATTTGGGAAGAATCCCCTTAAATTTTGGAGGGCAATAAATCCTGGTAGAAACACCAAATTTACTATGGGGGTAAATCTTTGTATTAGGACCATTTTCCTTAAATTTAGTAAGAGTAATAAAGCACAGTAATAAGGAGAGATTATAATTATATTTTTAATTTCCATGGAGAAATTTCCTTGGAATATAAACTTTTATTAAATCTCTTTATCAAGCCTAGAAAACTATATTTTTCCTTTCCTTATTTTTCTGTAAGAGAAAATAATTTTCCTTTAAATCTTCTAGGTAACAAAACTGAGTAAGAATATGAAAATATATGTATATATGTCTATATACATATCATTATTATTATTTTATTATTCTGAAAATGGAGCGTAAAAGACCTGAGACCAAAGAGAATATATTTATTATTATTTTAATGTCAAACACACCAGGGAATAAACAGTGACCAAATGCTTTAACCATCTCATGGTCTTTGGAACTCTAGGAGTTTGGAGCTCTGGGATGTTTGGGTGATGGGATTCCACGAGCCGAAGTAGTCAAATGCCGGAGAAACCCAATATGGGAAAATTATATCAAGGAATGGCTATGGCTTTTCTTTGTATTATCCATGGAATTCATAGTACATATTATAAAGGACTTTTAAAGAGAAATAAGAATTGTGCATTGGACTCCAAATCTACTATAGAAATGTTTACACCCTCTTCTACTAGGATATTGCCTTTGATGTGTTGTTGTTTTTTCTTTCTATTAAACTCCAAGCTAACAAGTCTTATCACGTTCTTGGATTGGTAGTAACTCTTACTCCAATGATCGAATGAATTAGACTCTAGTGAACCATTTCTCCCTATCCTTTCTAGGCAGATGTAACTTTCCCTTCAATAATTCATTGTAACTGCATTCCAAGAAGAAATATTTTTTCAACCTGTTGGCTCACTTACGTGCACCCTTCCTAACAATGGGGGGTTGATGACCTAGGGTTCATCCATAGTTGACCAACAAAACTACAATCCATCGACATATCAATCTTTAGTCAAGGGTCGAAGAAGGTCTCACTCGAGACACCATGAGAATCACAGAGACCATATGGTCTTGTGTCGGAGATGAAGGGATAAAGCATACCAAGTTGCCACTTTTCGTAGCATTCATACACTTCATCATAGTTCATTGACATACTAACAACATACACCATTAACACATTCATCCATTAAACTCAAAATAAACACAGCCATTGATAGATATTGGTAGAATGCATACATCAATAGGCTCACAATGCAATAGGAATAGCGCCCTACGCTATGATATATTTTACAAGTGATGCACTACAATGCATTATGCGCTCTCTGTTCAGATTCTACACATACTACTAGAATGACTCCCTTACATACTGTTTATAGGAATGTTCCAACCACATACAAAAATGATACGCAGACTCATCACATCATTCATAAAAAAATCAGATTGACTTCTCTTTTGTTGCAGAGCTCCAACTCTACCTTTTTCTACTCCTTTTCCTTCTCTTCTCTTCTCCAACGCTCTGTAACTTTCACCTCTACTCCACTCGCTCTAGTGATCACTAGTTCCACATGCTTCTGCCACCTGCATGCAACCCACATAACCTCTTTGGAGTGTGGTAGTTCTAACAAAATTTCCAGCTCATTCATCATCTGCCCTATGATCTCTCGTGCTATCTAGGTTTATCATTTGGGAAGATTTCCAAAGATCTTATTCTGACTTGGTGTGCATGCGGTATATTTCTTATCTTGAGCATGCATTGTAGAACTTTGATTGACGTGTGTGCCTTATTCTATCTGTCACTGCTGATGTGTGTGTTGGAGCCGCCTTTGTTTTTAACCCGTCACAATTTTCATTTAAATGCTTGAAATCTAAAGATGGTTTTCCTTTTCCCTCCGAAGAGATCGATGATCTCTAAGAGCCTGATCACGCAAGCAGCTACAGTTTTTCCACTCTCGAAGCAAGTCCTGCATTTCGTAAGAATGTTCCCTATTTTCACCCCACTTCGGAATCTCGCAGATCGGATACTATAATTCACAAATTCACACATCCCGAGTCATGAAGTGGCGAAGTCATTTAAAGTTTTCACTCAAAGCGGTAACCAGGGTAAAATCCTTCAACTCATGATTAGACGTCGTCGGGGTCTCGCGCTTCGGCGTTCGCCAAACCAAATTTTTTACTTTCACAGCCCCGAAGGCTGAGATCACGAGGTATCGTCTTGATTACCCAGGTCAAAGATTGAAGGCAAAAGCTAACCGTGATAAAAGTTGTTCTCGGCATTTCGTCACTCAACACTATCTTTTTCAAAAGTTACAACTTATGAACCTCGACTGCAAGATACCAGATCTATAAAATATGCAGAACAGGAACGAAATGCTAGAAATAACAGAATAACAGTAAAATATCCAGCATAATCTTCACAATACACATAAATGATATA
>ML783385.1:692021-706417 GCA_009831015.1 Picea engelmannii | reverse complement strand
GGGGGGGAGATTTTCTATAATGTAGGAGGTGGTTTCCTAGATTTAGGACATGGGTACATCCACTACTCATATCTCCTATTAAACTATAGGTCAAGTTCAACATCAACATCATAAAAGAGTGAAGGTTAAAGTAATTGCAGGATGGGTAGGAAAAAAGACATAGGTAAATATGCATATAAAATACCCTAGACCCCCTCACCTTTCCTCTCTTGTGGTATCGTATCCCCTTTAGGTGTTCATGCTTAGTTAGTCTTGGTTCTTTTTATTAATTGCAAAATAACAAAAAGTATCTAAAAATATAATGATATGTCTACCTCGTGGTGTAAATAAGGTATAGTAAGAAAATATATATGAACAACATTCAAATATATACAAGATCAAGTTTAGATCATTCCAAAGGGTTGAAACTAGAACTTTACATCCCATCCCCCTTGGAATAAAACCATCCTCGGTGTTCTTTTATTGCAACAATGCTTATGTCTTTATTCTTCAGTTGTACCTACAATTTCATCCTTTTCATTGTCTTGACATACCTCCAAACTTTTATCATTCTAACATATTCCTACATAATCATCAAAGTAAACATGCATATTGTAGCCATTTCTAAGCATTAAGTATTTCATCGATATGAATTCCAATTTGAATTTTAAGTTTATAACTGAAGCATTTATATTCATAACACAATATAAAGTACATATGCCTACAAAAACCATCAAAGTAAACATGCATATGATAGCCATTTCTATGCATTAATTATTTCATCAATATGGATTCCAATATGAATTTTAAGTTCATAATTGAAGCATATATATTCATAACACAAGATAAAGTATGTAATTCAACTCAATACTTATCTATATGAATATCAATTTGATCCATATGGTTGCCACAAATAAGACTCATCTCACTATTTTCTTGGACACACTCAATGCATATAATGCACTCATTATCTTAGCTAGCATGTAACATGAATATCTCTCAATAGATTCAATTAAGTCTCCTCTTCCTTGCAATCACTCACCCTCCAGGATCAAACATTTCCTTCTTTGTTGAACAATCCCTTAGGCGATCCATCATTTGCCAATGGTTTTTTGCACAAGAAGAGCACGAACTTATAAATACTTATTTCCAAGGTGTCCCATTGGCTTGCTATAACATAATGTAATTCATGGTGATCAAAGCATATCATGGATTTTTTTAAGTGTCACTATAGTAGCATCCTCCCTGCTCTTTTCAAATCTAGTAGCCATCATCTGTCCTTATTAGACATATCTATCATCTCACATGTATCATATACATACAATTACCATGAGATATCATCATAATAATTGTAACATCCTCGTTTTCAAACCCCAAACTAGCGACGTGTTTTGTAAATATAGTATGTGTTCGAGAGCCAAGTGATGTATATTGTAAATGTGATGTATGGCCGAGAGTCAATATGTAAATGATGTAAATTGAAATATAATGAATGAAATGTATCGCCAACTGCAAATGAAAATGGAGGAAGATTGGGGGCTAAGTATCCACGAGAGAGGGAAGGGGTCCAAGGGGGAGAATTACCCATATCTATTAAACCAAAACCCAATTCCTATTTTTCTCTAAATTATCCTTGCCATGAACCTTCCATTAGTTGTTGAATGTTCTAGAGCCCAATCATTGAATTCATGTAAGAGGGTTGGTGTGAGAGTCACTTCCCATAGTTATTGAGAGTATGGGTGATGAGTAAAATTAACTTGGCGAAGAGTGCAAGCCAAGAAAGCAAGAGAAAGAGAGGAACTTCATATGGGTAGGAGACTAGATTTTACACATTCACGTTTTTGCATAGAGAGTTGTTTTTACATGGAGTTTTCTAGCCAGCAATGGAGTTCTGCGTGTGGGAGCTTGAGGGAAGTTGTGGTGGACATGTTTGGCTATTGTTTGGAGCTTTAATGTCATGAAGAAAGAGGTTGTGTTCCTGAGAGTGACATTATGCTCGAAATTCACCGAAGAATCATGTGTTTTGCTGCTGGACGAATATGTGTTTGCATCTGTAGAATTCCTAAGGTCCCAACAAGTAAAATTCTTGTCCAACCTGTGTTGGAAGCCCTGGAGGGGAGTGGAAAGGCCTGAGGGACTATGAGCAGTGAAGGGGGATTCCATCCCTTGGGTTGTGCAAGTTGAGGGGAAGTTTTCCAGTGGACTAGAATTAGACGAGAGTTTAACTGCAAAAAGGGGGACATTAGCCAACCTCAGTGTAATGTTCATGACTTGGCTAGTCTGGGAAACGTTGCTAATGTGTGTGTAGGATCAAAGGTTTACAACATATAAATGATCATACAAATAATAAATTCGACAAAGGACTGCAAGTTTGTATTATGATATCTCTGTGGATTACAAAATGGACGAATGCGGCTGAATAACTGACAATACTCGACAAGATCAACATACAAAGGATCTTAGCCGGAATATAAATAAGAAACTACGGTTGAATAAAGTAACAACACTCGGCTAGATCAAAAGACAAAAGGATCTTAGCCGGAATACAAATAAGCAACTAAAAGATAATACCCGGAATATGGGAGCACTGCAGAATCAATGAAGAATGATGGAAGACCTGGATGATCTTCCCGGTGGCTAGGGTGTGTCTTTCAACACCAAAATCAGCCAACTGGTGTCTTCCTCCTGGAATACACTGAACTATCTCTCCTGAGATGTGCCTCTTCTCCTCAATGACAAGTCATAATTTGCATAATGATGAATTAGGTCACTGACCCTTCCTTTATAGCTTTCCAAAACCCTAAATCATGTTGAAACCCTAAATCACTGCTGAAACCCTAATTCACTGTTGACTTCTATTTTTAGCTCATAATGACTTAAAAGTGATGTTAACCCTTGTTAACTCAATGTCACTTTCCGAATATAACACCTGTGACTAGAGTGACCTCTAGTAACCCTGTTTACCCCTCTTTGGCCCTGGCTATAGTTTAATGGGGTGGTTTAGACCATTAAGCCTCCTTTTTTGGAGCTCCTATTTGGAAAGGGACATTACAGTCCTCCCTTCCTGAAATTGCTTGTCGTCAAGCAATACCAGTCCAGGGTGTTGCAACACTTGCTCGCTCTCCCAAGTAGCGTCCTCTACTAGAAGCCCTCTCCATCTGATCAAACACTCTCTAATGACCCTGCTCCTTAGTTTCCACTCCCGGAACTCCAAAACCTCCTCCGAAACTAACTCCAACTGTCCCTCCTCATCCAACGGGAGAAGCTCCTCTTATGTGTTAATGAATTGTCCCACTGCCTTTTTGAGGCAAGACACATGGAACACGTTATGAATCTTGCTCCCCTCTGGAAGCTCTAGCTTGTAAGCAACCTCGCCTACTCAACGCATGATTCTATAAGGACCCTAAAATCTGGGCTTGAGCTTCTCGGCTCCACTCTTCTTCATAAATGATTGTTTGTAGGGTTGGAGTCTCAAGAAAACCAAATCTCCAACCTCAAAGCTGCGCTCTATCCTATGTCTGTCCGCGCTTATCTTCTATCGGTTTTGCATCGTCTGTGGGTTCTCTTTCAACAATTTGAGAATCTCCTGACTCTCTATGATCCAATCCTTGGCCTTGGGAGCTCTGATCTCCCCGAATACCAAGTCTACCAAAGTGGGAGCATCATATCTGTACAATGCTCGGAAGGGTGTCATACCAATGGACATGTGGAAGGTGGTGTTGTAGCAATGTTACCCTAAATGTAACCACTTTACCCACGTTCTCTGTTGTCCTCCTACATAGTTCCTCAAATACCCTTCAACCCACTTGTTGACAATCTTGGTTTGCCCATGTGTCTGAGGGTGATAGCTGGTGCTAGGTGTCAACTCTGTCCCCACCAACCGAAACAACTCTCTCCAAAATGTCCCATGAACCGACTATCCCGGTCACTGATGATGTTCTTCGGCAACCCATGAAGTCTGAAGACCTCCTTGAAGAAAAGCTCGGCTACTTGAACCGTGTTGTACTCTGTCGGTATGGCATAGAAGTGAGCAAACTTGGTCAATCTGTCGACCACTACATAGATACAGTCCTTACCCTGGACCTTGGGCAAACCAATGATGAAGTCCATAGATATACTCTCCCATTTGTGCTCTAGAATGGGCAGTGGCTAAAGTAGCCCTGCTGAAAGAGAATGCTCTGACTTGTTCTGCTGGCAAGTCACACACTCACTGACGTGTCTCATAATGTCTTGTTTGAGGCCCTTCCATGAGAACCTCTCTCTAATCTGTCTGTAGGTTTTGAAAAACCCCTGATGGCCTGCTAGAGGTGAATCATGAATTGCAGTGAGGATTTTCTTCTTAAGCCTTGAATTTAGCACCAAGTAAACTCTATCCTTGTAAAATATGACATCGTCAATGACCCTGTACTGTTCATCCTGTATCTGCCCATCCATCACCTCACAAGCAAACTTGTTCTTGGAATATTCCACTAACAAGTGGGATTTCCAATCTACTGAAATCTCCATCAAAGAACATGCCGCAGGTCTCCTCGATAGTGCATCGGCCATAATGTTCTTCTTCCCTTGACATACTCTATGTCAAAGTCGAATGCCTGTACCTTCGTCACCCATTTCTGTTGGCGCTCACTGAGGTCCTTCTACTCAAGGAAATACTTCAAACTGTTGTGATCGGTCTTGACCACGATTTTTTTGCCCACCAAATATTGTCTGAACTTGGTCAAGGCATGCATGATTGCCAACATTTCATTGTCATAAATGGAGTACAACCTCTCAGGTTGACTAAGCTTTTGGCTCTCGAATACAATGGGGTGTCCTCCCTGCATCAAAACTGCATCGATCCCTTCGCTGGACGCTTCACACTCTAGTACAAATGGCAGGGTGAAGTTTGGTAGTGCCAACACTGGACAAGTGCCCATGACTTCCTTCATGTGATCAAAGGCTTCCTTTGATTTCTCGGTCCATATGAAGGCCCCATGCTTGGTAAGATCTGTCAGCGGTGCTCCAAGCTGAGAAAAACCCCGGACGAACCACCTGTAATAGCTACACAGCCCAAAGAAGATCCTCAATTCTGTCACGTTCTTGGGCGTCGGCCAATCCAAAATGGCCCTGATCTTCTCTTGGTGCACCTGTACCCCCTGTGCACTGATGATGTGGCCTAAGTAAAGCAACTCTATCATATCGAACTTGCACTTGGACTCTTTGGCATATAATGATTGTGCCTCCATGATGCTCAATACCTCATCCAAGTGCCTCATATGCTCTTGCCATGACCAACTATAGATCAAGATGTCGTCGAAGAAAACCAAGACTGATTTCCTTAACTGATCCCTGAATATATGGTTCATGCAAGACTGGAATGTAGTGGGTGCATTGGTTAGCCCAAATGACATAACCAGGAACTCGAAGTGTCCAAAATGACATCGAAATGTCGTATTTTCTATGTCCTGCTCTCGGATGCTGATCTGGTGATATCCAGAGCGTAGATCAATTTTTGAGAAGAAAACTGCCCCATGCAGTTCATCCATCAACTCGTCAATGCGTGGGATAGGGTACCAGTTTTTGACGGTTTTCTTGTTCAAGGCTCGGTAATCAATGCACATCCTTATGGTGCCATCCTTCTTCAGAACTAAGACAATTGAAGAAGCAAATGGGTTGTTGCTCGGTCTAATGTGTCCCATCGCCAACAATTCCTTGATTGCCTTCTCTATCTCATCCTTGAACCTCCTAGGATGACGATAGGGGGGGGGGGTGATCATAGGTTTGGCCCCCTCCTCTAACTCAATGGTGTGCTCAAACCCCCTATCAGGTGGTCTCCCTGGTGGGATTGCCTTAAAGACCTGTTGATGTCGTCCCAATAAATTCTTGATCTTTGTGTGGTATTGTTGTCGATCTTTTGAATCCTTCTAAGTAGTGATCAAGCATTCTATGGCATATGCTACCTCCCCATGTCTGAATATCCTCTCCATCCTCTTGGTTGAAACTGTCCTAGGTGCTCATGTCGACATACCTCTTAGAACACCTTCTTCCCATCCTGATCTCTGAATCCCATTTCCAAGGTTTGGTAGTTGGTAGTGATTTTTCCCAAGGTAATCATCCATTGAACTCCTAACACCACATTTGTGTCCGATAGGTCAACCACATAAAATGTGTTTCTCACTGTGTAGTTGCCTAACTTCATCTCTAAGTTTGGAATTCTGTCTAGACACTCCACTATGTGGCCATCTGCTACCGCAACATCAAACCCCTTAGACTCCTCTGTCTGAAGTGCCCGTCTCGATACTAGTGAAGTGTTGATGAAGTTGTGGGTGGCCCCACCATCTATCAGTGCGATTTCCTGTTGCCCCAGAATAATCCCTCTGATACGGAGAGTATCATACCTGGGAACACCGAAAAGGGTCACTATGACTCCTCCCTTTGCTGGTTTCCTCCTGTTAGCCTGCTCTGGAGGTTGTGGGACTACTGGAGGATGGGCTCCTGCCAGTGTCGGTGGTCTATGGGGAAGCTGCTCCTCTGTTGGTGCTGACTCCTCTTCTGAACTAGTGGATCCACTGTCCTTCTCCTCCTCCTCACTATCCACGCTGTCTGCTGCTACCTCAATATAATGAATCTCTCCCTTGCCCATGCACCTGTGGCCTGGGACCCAAGGATCTCTGCAGCTGAAGCAAAGCTTCTTCCTCATAAGCTCTCACCTAGTCTCATCATCCAACTTCTCCTTGCCCTTCCATTCTCTCTGGAATGGCTTCCTGTCCTGATCCCTCTGGGGCACAAATGGTTTGGAGAAAGTTTTAGTCTTTGACACCGAGTCTGCCAGATCTCGAGTGCGAAGGATGGCATCCTGCAAAGTGGGAGGCCTGTATGCCTTCACCCATCCTCTCAACAGCTCTATGATTCCTTCTGCGAATAACATGATCAGCCTGGGTTCTGATATATCTGTCACTACCACATCTACCCACTGAAACTCTGTGATGAACGCCTATGTTGTGCCAGTTTGTCTCAACTGGGCGAGAACCCTTAAGTGTATCTTGGGATCCTTCCTATCAAACCTATCCATGAGCCTATCTGTAAACTCCTTATAGGAGGTGATGCGACTTTGACCCAATGCCACCAGTCCACGATACCACCACTCGTGTGCCTCACCCTCCATGTGTAAGGTCATGAAACTAACGGCCTCTGTCTCGGTCATCTGGTTGAGCTTGTAATACGTGTCTAACTTCTGTACCCAAGCTCTGGCGGTGTATTTGGACGATCCATCGAAAGAAGGGATGGTGAGTTTCCCAACTTTTTGGATGAAATCGAGGTTATGCCCCTGCTGCTGTTGTGGTCCTCCCCTCTACGTCTCTCTGGGGCGGTTCCTGAGTCTGAGTCCACAGTACTCGACTAAGGTCATGTGTTGATGGAAGTCATGACCCAATGTTGTGTACTCCCTCCTATACTCTGCAATGTCGTCGGCATGAGTGGGTGGCCTCTGTGCTATTGGTGGCAGTGTTGCTACCAGGGGTGCCCTCTGGAAACTAGGAAACAAGGGTCTGGGAATCCTACTCGCAGAGGTGTATGTGCGAGAGGGTGACTGGGGTCTACTACATGCTCCTTAGTTTGCCTATGCTGCATGCAGGACTTGTGTATCTAGGGTGCCCACTCTAGCCAATCTATCAACCACCTATGTCGAGGACTGAGACATGGTTCGTTGACTAGCTAACATACCGTTGATAACCTGCATGAAAGCTGCCTCTGGATTAACAGGGGCCTTGCCACTGCCCTCTGGTCGCTCATATCTGTCTCCTAGCATCCTCTATGCCTCGCGCTCAGCCTCACGCTCTGCCCTTCTCTCTGCTTATCTGTGTGCCTCTTCCTCTTCCTTTGAGCTAGGAGGAAAAGGGGGGAAATCAGGCCCATGCCTTCTTTCCTGATGCCTATTGTAAGTGACATATTTGTCACCTACATGTTCACAACCCTTTGGGTCTTCTGCTGCACTCATTGTCTTTAGTCACAGGCTAGCAGGACCAAAGCTCTGATGCCACTGTAATGTTCCTGACTTGGCTAGTCTAGGAAATGTTGTTGATGTGTGTGTAGGATCAAAGGTTTACAACATATAAATGATCTTACAAATAATAAACGCAACAAAGGACTGCATGTTTGTATTATGATATCTTTGTGGATTACAAAATGGCCGAATGCGGCTGAATAATTGACAATACTCGACTAGATCAACATACAAAGGATCTTAACCGGAATATAAATAAGCAACTGCGGTTGAATAAAATAACAACACTCAGCTAGATCAAAAGACAAAAGGATCTTAGCCAGAATACAAATAGGCAACTAAAAGATAATACCCGGAATATGGGAGCATTGCGAAATCAATGAAGAATGATGGAAGACCTGGATGATCTTCCCGACGACTAGGGTGTGTCTTTCAACACCGAAATCAACCAACTGGTGTCTTCCTCCTGGAATACACTGAATTATCTCTCCTGAGATGTGCCTCTTCTCCTCAATGACAAGTCATAATCTGCATAATGATGAATTAGGTCGTTGACCCTTCCTTTATAGCTTTCCAAAACCCTATATCATGTTGAAACCCTAAAGCACTGTTGAAACCCTAATTCACTGTTGACTTCTATTTTTAGCTCATAATGACTTAAAAGCGTTGTTAACCCTTGTTAGCTCAATGCCACTTTCCGAATATAACACCTGTGACTAGAGTGACCTCTAGTAACCCTGTTAACCCCTCTTTGGCCCTGGATATAGTCTAACGGGGTGGTTTAGACCATTAAGCCTCCTTTTCTGGAGCTCATATTTGGAAAGGGACATTACACTTAGGGACCTCCATGTCTCGTGGATTCATAGCGCTAGATCATGGGTGTCTTACTGTTGAGAACTGGAACAACAAGGCTACAGTTAGGAGGAACGTTCGTCCTCTGCACCAAGTTGCACATTTCATTAAGATAAGTGTTTTTATGTGATGTCTTTATTCATGTTAATTGCTGATATAATTGCTATGCAATTTAATCTGAGTTATATTTGATTATCATTGCTTGCTGTGAGAAAAATGATGCATTTAAATCCTTGTTTATGTGGTTGAATGATGTTGTATTTTATTTCGTTGTTTCTATGCATAGTTAAACAATTATATTTACATTTTTAGGCAACATAGATAGTTACATGTGAATGAATGTCATGTTGAGTATTATTTCCGCATATAGATTTAATATCAAAAAAACCTAGTGAGTCGTTTTAGTAGTGTCATGAACCAACTGGGGGTTGGGTACGTTACAAAGTGGTATCAGAGCTACTAGTTCAACACTGGACCCATATGGGCCAAGAACCAGTGTGAATTTAAGTAAATTCATTGTTATAGACTTTGGTCTATGCAAATTTGGGAGAAAATCGGGAGAAAATCAGAGTGAAGTCCCCAAATTCGTGGTTCAGATTCATGTTAGAATGAATCATAATTGTTTATGATAATTTAATGAAGTTAATATGCAAGTTGTAGAGCTGAATTCGACTTGGAATGGTCGAGTTTCGAGTTTTAATGGTTGTTGTAGAGTTATAGGAAATTTGGTGAATCGACAACTGAGATCTCTTTTGATCTCAAGATTGACGACTGAGATTCGTCATGATATATTTAAAATTTCATAAGGTATCAACCATTTGAGAGGTTGAACAAATCAATGACTGAGATTCAATTTCGGTGGTTGGAAAAATAAAACATATCGACGGTATGGGTTCATTTTCATCCATTTAAAGGTTGGAGCAGAATCGACGCCCAAGATAATCTTGAGTAAGAGATCAATGGCCTAGATTCACTTAGAATCTGATAAAAATTGCTAAGTTTTGAAATTATCAAACTGAATTCATCAATGGCCAATGGCCAAATCGATGAAATTGCAAAGAGTTTTAAGTTTTCCAACAGAACTCACCAATGGTCGATGGTCGAATTGACAAGTTGGGAGAAGACTGGGTTTGACCAGAATAAATCTTTGATTTTTGATGGCAAGTGGTTGGGGATCGATAGATTTTGGCTAGAATTTTTAAGTGTCGAGGTTTTCCAACAAAAATTATCGATTGCTGACGGTTGAGGATAGACAAAAATAGAAGAAGGTTTCATGCGTCCATAAGAGATCATTGATCGTCGATGGTCAATGACCAGGGATCGACATATTTCGGCCAAATTTTTCTAAGTGTCAAAGTTCACCAACGAAACTTGTTGATGGCCGATGGTATGGGATCGACAGGGTTTGACTAAATTTTCATGCGTCCAGAGAGGATCGTTGAGGCAAATGGTTAGGGATCAATGGATTGTGACGAAAGTTTTCATTTGTCCAAGAGAAGTGGTCAATCATTGATGAAAGAAAATATGATATGAAATCATCATCCACATGTTATGCCACTTTATCATCCATGTGTCATGCCACGTCAACATCTTCCATGTCATCCTAGAAGTGGTCGATGGTCGATGGTCAGGTTGGTCAATTTGGGGAAGTTTTTTCAACAACCATTGAGGATCACTGATGGGTTGATGGTCAAACATTGGCCGAATTAGTGAAAATTTTTCATTCACAATGAAGATCACCAAAAACCGGCGGTTGGATCGACCGATTTATAGTTGTGCACAAATTAGTCCTTGGGGAGTTGGGCTGATGGTCGATGGTCGGGTCAACAGTTTGGGGAAAACGTTGTGCGCACCCAAAGGAGAATGTTGGTCACCGATGGCAGATGGAGCACGGATCAACGACTCATATTCCACGCGATTTGAGATCAACGATTTATATTTAAAAGGCTATTGTAGTAGTAAAACAATCAAATTTTTAAGATTTTTTCGGGTTTTTACATGTAACGAACTTGCAAGCCGATTTTAAGGCCCTAAACAACGTTTTTAGGTAGTTGAAACCCGTGAGATTAGAGTGTACCAAGGTACACTCTGTCTCTACAAATCAAATAAAAGAACTCAGAGAGAACTATCCAATGAGTTAAACAATTTGCAAAACGAAGCTCGTATGAGGAAGTTATAGCCAAAACAATGAGGGTAAAAGTTTGGCACCAAAGTTACTTCCAGAGGGATTAACTACATGCTCAAAAGTTCGTTTGGGGCATATGAGTAGATGATGGAAATCTTATGACCCATAGAAGCCAACGGTGAAATCATTTTTTGGTTATGGGTACCTGAAAATATGTTGGGAGTAAAGGAAGACACTTGTAGCATGTAGGGATAAATTGGGTAAAACAATCAAAACTTCTCTGGACAATAAATTTAAGCTCTGAGCTTGGATTTGAGAAAATGAATAGTCGTTGGAAAGGTATTTAAGAGTAGAAGACATTTGTCAAACCAAAAATTTAAATTGGGCATTATATTTTTTCAGAAACTGATAAAAATTATTGTTGTAGTAGTAAATTAGTGGAAATTGTAGCATGTGGATGTTGTAACTTTTCGCTCAGAACTTAGATTGAGGCATGAGAACAGCGGTTGGAAAGATGTTTTAGAGAGGAATGAATTTAAGGAATAATAATAGGGAGTAGTACAATAATATTATTCATAATTTAAAATGAAGAACAACCCTTAATCTAATTAATAAATATTTTGCAATATGCTTAATTCTAACAACAATTATTGCATGCACATTCTTGCAGAATTAAAGATACAAAAAATAAAACTTTAGTTCCTACATGAGAACTAGAGATATGGAGGATTCTCAAGGGTCTTACAACCATGAAGATGAAATTATAGGTCTACATTTCAACATGGGTAATGCTGAGACTAATTCTAATGGGAGAAGAGACGACCATGAGTATGTGACTATGAGAAGCCTGGAAAAATAAGTGCATATCTATAGTGTCGATAATGAGAGGATCATGAAGGATCAAGAAGAGATACTTCAAATCCTGAACATATTGTAGAAGAAAGTCAACAAATATTCAAGCACAAGTCAAGAAGCTAGTGCCAAGCAAGTGGAGGTGTCTAGGTCTCATGATCCGTCAGGATTTTTCGAATGACTTATGGTTGAGTTTTTAATTTGCATGAATTAATTGACCATTGGGAAACTTAACGAAAGAACGAGAAAAGAAAATGGATTATACATCCATAGACATATATTCATATCTGAAATGTAATGAAAAACAACAAACCATAATGCATAGGTTGATAACGGAGTTCGACACAACTTTGCCTACGTCTCCGGGCCTTTTCTCTGTGAGGGAGGCTTCTTTATTTCTGTTTGAAACCTTAATAGTACATCTTTACAATGCCGAATGGCTTCTAGACTAATCTGGTCATGTTCGCCCAGATCTCTAGAATCTTGCACAACTTACGGCACCTGAAACGGATGTCCCGAGCTCTCAGAAATCGTCCGACAACATCTCCTCCTCAACAGCTTCCCTGCCTCAAACTGGCTTTGACTTGGCTTTGCCTCAACATATCTGCTCTCCAAAACCGTCCAAAAGATCCATAAGCTAACCAAATGGCCTCAACATGGCCTTGGTTAAATAGTGGGAAAGTTGGTTGCACATCCCCAACTTCCTCCCAAGAATTAGACTCTAAAAAAGCCCCAATAACTCCCAATTACATTAAAAATTGGTTTAATTACATTTAATAAATCAAAAGTGGTTAAATAACCCACTTATAACTATATCATAGTTGAAAATTGGGTCTAAGCCCCTTTTACCCGGGCACGCACACCTTTTATTCGGTTATATGGGCCATGTGGCCACGCGCTAGCCCAAAGGGCTAAGCGCGGGCCACCCCAACGATTATATGTACTGGTCATGTGAATAGTCACATGGAACCACGGGTTCCAACCACCATAACCGTTCATAACTAAAATACAACCGCGCATTAAATGTAAAAATACCCGTTCCGGTTTAAACCCCGCACATTATTTGATTGGGCAATGTATTTAAAACCTTGGGTTTAAACTTTAACCGTGCGCTATTGTTTACAATATGGTCATATACAATACAACCATAGGACTGTGGGTCGGGGCCTAGCCCTGGCCCGACATAACACTCGTTACAATATTACACCAAAATAAATATTGTTAAACCCACGCACATAACAAAACTCACACGGTAGTCCAGTGGTCGTAGGCTCGTGCAAAGGCGTTGCGGTCAGGGAGGTCGTCGGTTCGAACCCGGTTGACCCCAAAAACTTTTGACATAGCCCTCATTGGCTAAAATCGGGGTGCCACGTGGCAGCCCATGATTGGGCCACGTGGCACTTTAAAAACCAATTAACACATGCCACGTGTCAGTGGCCCATTGGTCCACGTCACCTGCCGCGTTGACTTCCGTACGTCCAGTCAGCACTGCCACATCAACACTGCCACGTCAGCACCACATCACTTTCGTACGATCCAGTCATCATGCCATGTAAGCCTGCCACGTCAGCTGCTGACATCACCTTGCCACGTGTCACCCTTTCAGTGGTGACACGTGTCACTTCGGGATTGGTCCAACTGCGCGCCAAAAAATCCAAATAAGCCTGACACATGTCACACTTTGGAGCCACCATGTGTCCTGTATGGACCTGCCACGTGTCATCGTACGAACTGACACGTGTCCTGTACGGACTGTACGAACAGGTACAGTCAGCATCCCAAAATTTTGCCTGCTTGGCTCGGCGGACAGAATGCGATATCTTCTCCATACGGACTCCGTTTGACATAAAAATTATACCACCAGAATCAGGAAGACGAGACAGACGCAATGGTGTTGGTTTCGTCGAATTCCGAGCACTTTCATTTTTGAGCATTTTTCATGCCCTGACAGGCCTCTGAATCCGATTTCGGATCACACCTCCCAACAATAAGACCTTTTGGTCCCCAAAAGGTTACTGACCACTTGACAAGCTCGGGATAGGCCACACGGCTTGCTCTTTGTCTCTGAAAGATGATTACATCAGGAAAAGCAAAACACACTGAAGTTGAGACATCCACTTCTGGCAGAACCAAGTGGCTGGTTTCTTTCCTTCTCGATGTTCCTCTCACTTTGCTAGTAATCCTTCCTCCTTCGTGGGTACATGCAAAGTCCTTTTGTCCTTTCTGGGACAAAGCTCTGGATTAAGCTTCCAACAGCTAGCCTTTTGATGTCCACTCTTGTTGCAAAATGTACAACGAGTTTTCGGCATCCAAACCTGCTTAACCTTCTCCTTCTTCCGTTGTGGACTTGAGCCTTTACGTCGTGTTTCCTTCTTGGACGACATAGGTTTCCTGTACAAAGTTTGTCTCTTCCAACACTTGGCAACACAATGCTTAGGTGAAAGACACTAAGCACATGGATAAAGTTTCCACAAGTTCCGGTTTACTTGATTATGCTTGTTATAATCAAAAGGAGAATTAACAAAAACATGACCATTATACCTTCCATGCTGCTCTTCACTTTTCTTTGGAGACGACTTGCATTCACTACCATAGTCCTGAAGTGAT
>ML783385.1:620462-648018 GCA_009831015.1 Picea engelmannii | reverse complement strand
TGGGTTTTTTGCTGCTTCCCTTCGCTTTTTGTTACCAAGTAGTTAGGAAACACACCTCAAACATCAAAATCATGGATTTCATTGAAGATCAAGCATATTTATTGAAGGAAAAACTGGCTAGCCTATGTCCTAACCTACCTAACTACACATTTAGCCCAGATTAGACTGTTGGGCTAAGGAATTAGTCTACCCTGGGGCTATTTGATCAAGATTGAACAGTTTGATCAAATTTATTCACTAGTTAACCTAACTACCTGGCTAAGATTAAACAGTTTAGCTAGGCTTATTCAATAGACCTATCAACATAAATTCAAAGAGACTTAACCATGATTAAATTGTATGGATCAAGTCATTATTATTGCATGGGGCTTTTATCCATTTTCTTTTATGCCCTCTTTTATTCTTTTTCTTTTTCTTTTTCTTTCTTTTGTTTTCTTCTCTTTTTTCTTTCTTTTCCTTTCTTTTCTTTTTTCTTTCTTTTCCTTTCTTTTCTTTTTGAAAATAATTTCCAGGAATGAAATATTATTTGCAAGACACCATACATCAATAGTGAAAATTTTCCAGTCACTAGATGATCCTATACATTATAGGGTTATAACATACCTGATCCTAATCATGTGATTGATTGGAATGTGATCCAGGTGGAACACGAAGGAGATTTCTAGGTGGAACCTATGTGCATCCTGAACCGGAAAGTCAAAGTGCCCAGGGAAAAATCCATCGGCTTGGTAAAGGTACAATGGACCTGTTACAGTCCTGAAGATGCTATATGGGAGCACGAAGAAGTCGTATGGAAATCATACCCACAAAGTTTTGCAAATTTTGAAGAAAATTGAATGCACATTTGTACATAAGAGAATAAAGACTCCATTTTGGCAGCTGAAGTTTCTGGAGCCACAAATTTAAGATTCTTGTCCAATGAATGAGGGGTTTAGGGGAAAAGGGAGTTGCTAGTTGGAATTGTTGTGTGAGTCAATAAGTTGCAGAATTATCAAGTATTTGGCTATAATGTTTTATATATGTCAATGTGTAAACTGTATAGTTATGTGCACTAAGGATAGTGTAGTTTGTAGGGGAAGGGGAATGCAACATCCCCATTTTCAAAACCCAAACTAGCGATGTGTATTGTAAATATAGTATGTGGCCGAGAGCCAAGTGATGTATATTGTAAATGTGATGTATGGCCGAGAGCCAATATGTAAACAACTTAAATTAATGAATGAAATGTATCGTCGGCTGCAGACGAACACATACGAAGATTTGGGGCTAAGTATTGACAAGAGATGGAATGGGTCCAATGTGGAGAGTTACCCATATCTATTAAACCAAAACCCAATTCCTATTTTTCTCTAAATTATCCTTGCCATGAACCTTCCATTAGTTGTTGAGTGTTATAGAGCCTAATCATTGAATTAGGGTTGGTGTGAGAGTAACTTCCCATAGTTATTGAGAGCATGGGGGCTGAGCATAATTAGCTTGGGGAAGAGTGCAAGTCAAGCAAGCAAGAGAAAGAGACAAAATTTGTATGGGCAAGAGACCAGATTTTACACATTCACGTTTTTGCATAGAGAGATGTTTTTACGCAGAGTTTTCTGGCCAACAATGGAGTTATGAGTGTGGGAGCTTGAAGGCAATTGTGGTGGACATGTTTGACTATTTTTTGGAGCTGTAATATCATGAAGAAAGAGGTTGTGTGCATGGGAGTGATGTGTTTCTCAAAATTCTCTGAAGAAGCACGTGTTTTGTTGCTGGGCGAATATGTGTTTGCAACTGTAGAATTCCCAAGGTCCCAACAAACAAAATTCTTGTACAACATGTGATGGAAGCCATGGAGGGGAGTGGAAAGGCTCGAGGGTTTGTGAGTAGTGAAGGGGGATTCCATCCCTTGGGTTGTGTGGGTTGAGGGGAAGTTTGCTGGTGGACTAGAATTAATAGAGAGTTTAATTGCAAAAAGGGGGACATTAGCCAACCTTAGGAACCTCTGTCTCTTGTGGATTCATAGCCCCAACTTGGGGGTGTTTTGTTGTTGAGAATTGGAACAACAAGGCTACAGTTGGGAGGAACATCCATCCTCTACAATGAGTTGCATATTTCATTAAGATAAGTGTTTTTATGTGTTGTGTTTATTCATGTTAATTGTTGTGCAATTTACTCTGAGTTATATTTAGTTATCATTGCTTCCTGTGAGCAGAATGATGCATTTAAATCCCTGTTTATGTTGTTGAATGTTGTTGTATTTTATTTATTTGTTTCTATGTACAATTAAACAATTATATTTATGTTTTTAGGAAACATCTACAGTTACATGTGAATGAATTTCATGTTGAGTATTATTTCCACATATAGATTTAATATCAGAAATTTTTAGTGAGTCGTTTTAGTAGTGACGTGACCCAATTGGGGGCTAGGTACGTTACAATAATTTCAATTAGATTTATTTTTTTTCAAATCTATTACATACAGAAGTCATATTTCATAAGTATGAGATCCTTCTCATAGTGTTTGGTCTTTGAATGTGGTAGCATCTATTCTTCATTATGGACTTACACTCATTGCCATTTTTAAGACACTTCTACCTACAATCTAAACTTTTTAGCCAACCAAACAAACTGTGAGTATCCATGCATATAATCCTTTCATTGCAACTTTTCCAACAACCCATGAAACGATCTCAAAATTACAAAACTCCAATAATACAATCACTTTTAGATATTAGTCGTATTAAATAAAAATAAACTATATTAATTATATATGCATTACTATCACACTAAGCATCACATAATGCATTGAAATATTTATTCCAATAAACCAATGTGCCAATATTCATGGTTACATAACCACTCTCTTCACTATACACATATTTTAGAATTCATTATTAGTTAGTTTTATTTTGTTTTGTGTGGCGAGGAGTGATTAAAATTATACTTGTTTTTACTAATTCATACTACTCCTTTCACTATTCACAAATCTGTCATGAATTATAGAAGGTCTTTCTTTTCACTACTCCATAGTACCTTAGGAACCCTTCCATGACATTTAGTTATACAAATGCATTTTCCATATAAGATTGTCTCCACTCAGTGCATCAATAATGTGTACCAACATTCATAAATACACAATCATTATTTGTATGATTTCATAGTTTATTTATGCACATTCACTCAATACATCCTCACAATGAGTCAAATATTTCATAATTCAAGCTCATGCATTTTACCAAGACAAGTTAGAGGACTCAACCAACACCTCTACACATCATACAAACACCTCCCCATTACTTGTTTGACCATTCATACACCTTTCTCTTTATCCCAAACACAACACTAAGAAAATACTCCTTTAGTGCTCTTTATTGTTGGCAAAAAGGTTATAGTCTAGGACACTAATTACAAGAAAGGAGACCATTGGATACTTGTGTAGTTGTATAGCATTTTACAATTCTCACACACTATGGTCTCAGACATGACATTTAGTTTCACATGGTATACAAATTAATAACCCGAGTGTAATTACTCATTCACTCTCGTTATTATTATTAACAAACTCAATCACGACATACTAACTCATGAATGCATCACGAATATTCTAACAATCTTTACATACCAAAAGATTCCTACCTTTGCCATACCCCAATGAGGTATCAATGAAATACATGCATTCAAACATCATCATAAACATATCAATGAAGATATCAAGTATGAATGAATGAATTCTTAATTCCTTTAAGGTCACATACTATATTGGCATGACTGATTTCCTTACATGCAAAGTTTCCATCAACATTCTTGATGTTACCTAACCAGTTGATGCCTCATCGAAACTCACATGATCCCTTCATCAACCTCCAGACAAGCATCCTCTTTTCCTTATCCTTTTCACGAGGTTGTATATCATAGGAAACTACATCATTAACATCTTCCATCTTTCCTATCCATACAATGATCAACAACCACATTAGTTATCATGCCATATTCATTGCATGCGTCATAACACTCTTAATCGATAAACAACATCATATATTTTCCAAAATATCTAGATGCATTCTACCACATATTATCTCTCAATGTGTCTATTAGTGTAAATGTATTTCAATTATTTTACTCTATTATATTTATTAACATTCCCATGCCTTAACTATTCACACATAGTATCTTTCTCAATCTAGAGGAATGTAATAGAACAATAAGAGACGAGTCAAGAAATTTCCCCTTTCAATTCCTATGCATAGCATGCAATCCATAGCATAACTAATCTACTCCATGGATTTTCTGTCAATCACATAATGCATCATTAGCCATGATATTCTCCTTCAAGTAACTATATTTAATTCATTTTTCATAAGCTATACTTGCTAGTTTAGAAGCATATAACTCTACTCTACAAACAAAATATAGTCTTAGGGTAAGGAGAGTTTCCCCATTTTTCCATACTTGTCTCTACATTATATCCCTTTCTATGTTTGGATGATCCATTTTCCTTGAGCAGTTCTAGTTAAATTCCATTCGATAATTCTCAACCAAGCTCCACTCTAATTCTTAGAAATTGGTCTTACCTCCTAGGTAGTCCATATTCAAACATGATATGATGTTTATTTAATGATCACTTTTTCAATGTGCATGGCATCATGCTTAGATTTTATTACTTGGATACCTTCCTTGATGCAATCAACATACTAAAACAACAAATATAACTTGCAAACTTCAATTAGAATGAATTATATTCAATGTATTAATCATATGATGTAACATCCCTAGTATTAAACCCTGCAAATTATAATGTAATTGTATAAATGCGAATTAGGCTAGTGAGCCGATATGTTGGGGAAAAAATCCCATATTGATTAAGATGGTYGAGGGCCTAACTATTTAATATGTACATTGAAATGATTAATAAAAATGATAATGGCTGGCTACGATATGAGAGGAATGTTAATGATGGGGGCCTATGATTCCACAAGAGAAGGGGACAAAGGGGGATTGTAATGTCCCTAATATGAACCCCTTTTAATTTTATATATAGGCTCGTGAGCCATTGGTACCAATTGTAAATGTAATGTACATATAGGTTGGTGAGCCTTTGGCACCAAGTTTTGGTTTTGCGCGCACCTGAGTAGTGCGCGAGAATTATTATCAAAGAAAGGGTGCGCACATATTTCATAGTGTTGTGCACACCTGGGTAAGTGCGCATGGTTGTACATCAAAGGTTACATGGAAGTGCGCATTGAGCCAAGTTATATATATATATATCCTGAGTGGTTATGAGGTTGGTGAGCTGGGATGCAAATAGGCCAATATGCCTATCCATGTAAACGTAATCACACTCATTAATATTATCACATCGTTGGGTGTATATAGATCAGACAAAATGAGATAGGGGCTAAGCTCGTCGAAAAAGGGAAAAGGGAGGGACTTAATTCCTAGGGAATATTTTATTAATAATTATGGAAAAGTGTAAGTTATGGATAATTATTTATCCTAAGTTCCCGGGGATGGGAATGAGTCACCAAGTGGCTAAATCTATTTCTGAAGGTGACAAGTGTCCAATTTAAGGCTTGCAATATATATTACTAGCCTTAGTGTATTTAGAGAGAACTCATGGTGGGGGGATTCATTCATTTTATCATGTGTAGAAGGACGTCAGACCATCTGAGAAAGGACAAATATTATCTTATCTGCAGAGAAGAGCTTGTAAGGGGTTTCTGTATTGTAACTAGAGTTTTGTTGTCGAAGAGGTGGGTTATCAGGCTAATGAGAAATCTCTCTAGGTGAGATATTTTCTGTCAAAGAGGCGGGTTGTCAAACCCATGAGCATTCTCTCCAAGTGGGAGTATTGATGGGAATTGTTCCTTGGTGAGTTGGGATTTAGTTGTAGGGATTTGAGACTTCCTATCTGGCTTGTTGCTGGAACCTTAGAAGGGAAGTGGGGAAACCAAGGGACTGTTGATCAGAGAAGGGGCACACTTCCTTGGGTGTAACAGGTGCATGTGGAATGATGGACTGTAGACTAGTTGCAATAGTGGCACCTTAGACTGAGCAATTCTACTGAGTATTAGACCTTAGCCTATCACCAGGAACCCTTTTTTCCCTGGTAGAGTTAAGCCCTAGCTTGAGGGTGACCTGTTGCTGAAAGATTATGAGAAACAAAGTCTATGGTTGGGAGGAACGTCTGATTTCTACACGCAATTGGTGACTTTTCATAAAATATAAGTGTCTTTATGTGCTTGTCTCATTTACTGTGTGCTTAATTATCTGTGTTTAATATGGTTTTAATTCTTGTATGTTGTTGCATATAAGTAATTGATTTTATTCTCTATATTGCTGCTTGCACTTGTAAGTGTGGTGTGGATATTCAGTAATTGTAGTCGTGCATGAGTATGACAATTGTTGTTAGATTTCCTGTCAAGTTAGCCTTATGATAATGGTCATGAGTCTTCATTGAGCAGTAAGATTGGTTCTGTGCATAGGGAAATACTTTGTGCGCACAAGAGGTTGGATTTGCTGGTGCGCATAAGGAAACAGAATTGGCATGTGATGCCAAATTGATTGTGCACACAGTAATGAGCACATGTTCAGTATGGATTATGCACACAATAGTGTTGTGTGCTCAATATACTTGTGTGAATAGTTGTTTTGTGTTACTTCCACTGTTATAAGTTGTGTGGCATGACTCAACTTGGGGTTGAGCGCGTTACTTCAATTAATTCTGTGTAGACTAATGTTATAGGGTAGAATCTGTGCACTGTATTTTGGAGTAGAATTGCTTAGTAGTAAGCTGTGTAATGCTACATATTGATATCAAAAGTAGTTTGGTGATAGGGATGTTACATTGTGGTAGGAGAGCCCAGTTTCAACACTGATCCTATATGGACCGAGTATCTATTTAAGGCAAAATTCGGAAAGGTAAGTGGATGAATTTGGAATTACAGTGTGGCCATGGTGCACATAAAATAAGTATGTGTAATTGTGCACACTAAATTTTGGATGCTGCGAGGTGCTGCGCTGGAAATGCACAGTAAGCAATGGTGCACGAAAGTGCACACTGAAATTGGGGGGCTGCACAGAGCAAAAATTGTGGTGTATGTGCAATACAAATATTGTTGTACATGTTAAATATTAATATCGCGCATTGATATGTGTTGAACACTAGTGTGCATGGGATTCAGAAGAAAGGATTATGACAAGATGGTGTAGAGTTTTCATGAAGTTATCTCATGAATTTGTCTAACAAATCTTGTTTCCTACACATTTTATAGAATTATCAGCGATCAGAGCAGGACAAAATCAACGCAGAAGGTAAAAAAGCGTGGAAGATGCACAAAGAGCTTTCAACCCTGATGATTAATTCAAGGATTTGTATGTCAGTTTGGGTGCTTATGGTAAAAAATTCGAGGAGGAGCACTTAAACTTGGTAGAAACCATAAAGGGATTTCAAAAAGATGTCCAAAGCTATAAAGATGATAATGAAAGGCTTAAGAAAGTCAAGGAGTAACAAGATGACTTCAATGTCAAGTTGATGAAAAACTTGGACATAATAGAAAATAAAATGGATAAGGAGACATAGTCAAGTAGGTCAAGAAGTCACATGTCTCATGATGAGAAAAGAAGAGAAGCAAGAAGTGATGATAGGAAACATCACCACTCATCAATGCATTCATTTCAGAAAGCACACAATAGCTCAAGTCCATCTCCTTTCAGAAGGCCTCCTACCTTTGACGGTGAGCACAAGAAGGATGAAGATGCAGAGACTTGGTTACTGGGTATGATGAAGTACTTTTAGCTGCATAATTATTCTATGCAGGTTGAAGGGAGAAGTACCATCTATCAGCTGAAAGGAAAAGCATCAATGTGGCGGGATCAGTTCGTGCAAGTGCAACACATTGAAGAGAAGAAGGTTACTTGGAGGGAGTTCAAGAGGCATTTTCAAAAGAAATACTTAACCAAGAGATACTGTGAAAATAATATGAATGGTTTCTTTGAACTCAAGCTTGGGAGTATGACAATAGATGAGTATGAAAGAATATTCTTAGAGCTACTGAAATACATCGCATTCATCAAGGATGAGCAAGTTAAAATTCAGAGGTACTTGAGTGGGTTGATCTCATTCATGAGTGACAAGATACAATATGATGACCCCAAGACATTGGAGGAAACTATAAGGCGTGCTAAGTGTCTTTATGATTAGAAAAAGGGGAAGAACAAATTTCCAAAGCTTGGGAATACAAGATAAAAAGCAAGGTGGAACAAAGGAAGAAGGGGGCTAAGCCACCATTTTTTAGAAATAATGTGCAAGGACAACCAACTCTGAAGGAGATCATAATGAAGGAGATGGTAGGGAAAAAGCCATGGAAACAACCTATTCAATTATGGAGTTGTGGTGGAGATGATATGCATAGAKATTTCCCTCAAAGAGGTGATAAGGAAAGGATCGCACACAGTGTACAACAAGTTGTGATAGTTGAAGATATGGGAAGAAATGTATCTAGGATTTAYGCAGCGCTGGATAACAAGCAAGATGATTTTCAATCGCACATGATTGAAGTGGAAGGTAAGATTAATGACCAAMCCATTGCTATTTTAATTGATTCAGGAGCTAGTCATAGCTATCTAGATCCTAAGATGGTGGAAATATTCCAATTGCCAAGAAGCAAGCTTGGAAAACCTTGGTTTGTGCAKTTAGCTATAGGAGCAAAAATGAAAATTAATGAGATGGTTAAGGCATGTCCAGTGGAAATGAATGGACTGCGCACAAAAGTTGATTTGAATGTTATACCTTTGGGCTCGTATGATTTCCTCATTGGTATGGATTGGTTGGACCCRCATCATGTCATTCATGACTGCTACAATAAGGCATTTACTTTCTTGGATGAGGTAGGGAATTTAAGAATAGTTCAAGGAATTCCATGAGTTGTATCTACCAGAGCAGTTTCCRCCTTGCAATTGAAGAAAAGATTCAGGAAAGGATGTTAATTATTTGCGGTGCACATGGAGGAGGCACCTAAGGATAAAGTGATAAATGTTGAAGACTGTGCAGTACTGAAAGAATTTGAGGATGTATTTAAAGAGATATTGGGGTTGCCACCAAAAAGGGATATTGATTTCTCAATAAATCTGATGCTGGGAGCAACACCTGCATCCAAGACTCCTTATAGGATGCGTACGCCAGAGTTGAAGGAGTTGCAAATGCAACTTGAGGAGCTTCTGAAGAAGGAGTATGTATGCCCAAGTGTGTCATCTTAGGGTGCCCCAGTATTGTTCGTGAATAAGAAGGATGGTATGTTGAGACTTTGTATCGAGTTCAGGCGGTTGATCAACTGAGGGGCATGCATATATTTTCAAAGATTGATCTTAGATATGGATATTATTAAGTGATAATTGAAGAAGAAGACATCAACAAGACTGCCTTCAGAATGAGGTATGAACATTACGAGTTCACAATGGTGCCATTTGGGTTGTCAAATGCACCAACTGTTTTTATGTGCTTTATGAATATAGTTTTCACAAGTTACTTAGATAAGTTTGTCACTGTATTTCTAGATGACATTCTTATTTACTCAAAGTCTGAAGAAGAGCACGTGAAACACTTGAGGGTGGTGCTGCAAGTTTTGAGAGAACATCAACTATATGCAAAGTTGAGCAAATTCTCATTTTACCAGCGACAAATTCATTATTTGGGTCATATTATTTCCAAGGAAGGAATAGTTGTGTATACAGAAAAGATAAAAATCCATTGAGGAATGGCTGAAACCAAGAAAGGTCGCAGAGGTGAGGTCCTTCATGAGACTTGCAGGTTATTACAGAAGGTTTATTGAAGGATTATAAAAAATTGTGCATCCAATTACATCCTTGCAAAAGAAAGGTGTGTGATTTAAATGTACTCCTGATCCAGATTATTTTCGGCATGAAATGAAAGTGGAGATATAATAAAGAAATTCACAGAGATATCTTGGATATCCAATAATATAACAAAAATGTATTAGAGATGCAACCATAAACACAGAGATACAGTAATACATGATTTCTATTAATGAAAGAGATGTACAGAGACTGTAAAAATACAGAGACTGTAAAAATACAGAGTGAAAGACTCGCTAGAATGGTGGCAGCTTATCTCTGAGAAGAGATGTGACCGCTACTCACATTCACAAGAAGATGCTTTTACAATGAGGCTCCAAATGAATTTTTATCATAAAGAAAATCCAAAACCCTAACCCCGGAAGATGAAAATCCAACAATTTTGTGGACCCCGTTTTGGGTAGTTTGGTGTATTAACTTCCCGGAGGTAGAACTTTGGCATACGATCTCTGTTTGGGGCGCATGATAGCTCGTTGGAAAGGTATCATCGAGGAGATTCATTTAGGGTGATAAATTAGAGACTTTGTCTATCATTGAGAATCTGGATCCTAAAAAACCTTCATTTAGGCCCTCAAAATGACCCCAGAAGTTAAAAACTACTACAAATAGTAAATTACCGAAATGGCTTGAAAATTGTTTTGAGCTAGTTGGAAAAGGTGGGTGGCCACCGATATCCACTTAGATCAATCCTCCCTCCTTAGGGAGAAATGGTATCCATTGCATTGATTGCCTGAGGGAGAGGGAAAAGCGTTTGCTTAATCTGTATCTTGATGAGCTGCTTGCCTTGTTGGAGAAGTTGCGTTTCTTAGCTTATTGAAGGTTGTCATGAACATGTGGCTGGAAGGGTTGGACATTTTTAACTAGTATGGCTACATGAGATGCCTGTGTGCAAAAGGAATCTGTACACTTTGCTGCAATCTTGTCAACATGCTTCTGTTGGATAGAAGGTGCTTGGGCCGAGGCTGTAGTGGTTGCAATATCCTTCTGTTCACCTTTTGAATAGATTGTGAAGAAGCTGAATTTTGTACTTTGAGATACTACCTTACGGCACTGTTTAGGTGCAACAATAGTCGGAACTACCTCTGGTATTCTGTAGAGATGACCCCCCAAAGAAACAATGGCACTGTGGGGTCAAGACTCATAAACAACATGGTGCTTCCACATATATGGTTGGCCCAAGAGAACATCACAGACATCCAGTGGGGAAACATCACATAATACCTCATCCTTGAAGGGTTGGATGTTATATGACAATAAAAACTGTTGGCCGACACAAAGATCTCGTCCCTGGCAAAGCCACCCGATGTTGTATGGCTGCGGGTGCGGTGTTGTCGACAATCCCAACTTTTTGATGACCTCTGCTAAGATGAGGTTCTTTTGGCTTTTGCTATCAACAATAAAATGCAGCGGGGTCCCCTTCACCCACATTTGTGAATGAAAAAGGCGCTCCCCCTCTTCAGGATCTGTTGGTTCTTCTTGTTGAATTTCTACGGTCACGACAATAACAGTGGGGTCTGCGTCGATGATCTGTCTTTTACCAGTATTTTCAGAATCATATTCTAAATTAGGGTTTGACTCCTTGTCTTTGATCTCGAACACCAATGACTGTTTTGAGCGACATTCCTCGGTGTTGTGCCGTGGGAGTTTGTGGAAATTGCACCATTTTCCGGTGTTCTTCTTTGTCTTCCCGTGACCCTTCTTTTCTTGTGGCTTGGAATGGTTTTCAGAATACTATTTGTTAGGGTCATCTTTATCATACTTTGGTTGCTGTAGATTTGTAGACCCAAACTCTTGTTTGTTTCGGTGTTTAAATTTCTGCTCGATTTTAACATCATATCGATAAGCAACACCGAGTGATGAGATGTCCAGAAAATCCATTTCAGTTTGGATGTATATGTGTAGAGCCCCACGGTATTTTAGAACCAGATGTTGCTCAGAGTCTTTGATACCTAGCTTGGTGCGCAAGGTATGGAAGGTATTGGTGAACTCTGAAACTGCTTGGCCCCTCTCTTGCCGTAGTGTGGTCCATCTCATGTATTAGTCCTCATAGTTGCCAATGAGATAATGTTGTTCCTTTACGACATCCATAAACAAATCCCAAGTGGGCTCGACCCCATATATTCCAGACTCCTATGTGGAAATTTTCTCCCAGTAAGTTTCCCACCAATGTTTGACATGGGGGAGAGCCTTAAGGAGCATGAAGATGATCTTTTCTCTGTCGGAAAAATTGTGAACAGAGAAATAACCTTCTAAAAGATTTAACCATTTATCTAGGGCATCCACATCTATCTGACCTTCAAATATAGGAATATCAAAATTGATCTGTACCTTAAAAGGTGAGGTGCCTCCAAAGTGGCCGCTTGATGAAGATGTGTCAGATGATATTGGTAGGCGTTGAAGGATGTGGGAAAAATTCTCCATCATTTCGTTCCTCTGTCACGTGAGAGCTTGCTCAAGCAACAGATTGGTAGAATCATCTGCTCTGTCGTTTTTCTTTTCTTCCGCCATTGAGGGTTTCTTGGGTGTGCGAGAGTGGTTGTCCTCAAGAGAGACAAGATCGAGACCCAACTTGCTATACTCGGACCTCGTCGGGGACATGCACAAATGATCAAGAGAAACTTGCTCTGATACCACTGATCCAGATTATTTTCGGCAGGAAATGAAAATGGAGATATAATAAAGAAATGCATAGAGATATCATGGATATCCAATAATATAACATAAATGTACCAGAGATCTTTATGTTTTTGAGGTTGATGAGCCTGGATGCAAAAGATCAATACTTCTGTACTGAGAATGTAAATGTAATCACATGAAAATGTAATGAAAATACATCACTGCGAAAAATCGACCACGTGAAAGAGTATGGGGGGATAACTCCACTAGTCGAGGTTAAAGGGGGGATAAGTTAAAGGGGGCTTAAACCCAAAGGAATATTATATTAATATTTATTAAAAAGTATAAAGTGAAGGATATTATTTTATCCTAAGTCCGAGGGAGAGGGACGTGTGGACTGAAGACAATTCTCAACATGAAAAGTGTCAAGTTGGGAACATGCATCCAAATAGTTGGGACTTAATACCTTTTTTCTATTATTCGATCGTTCATGCAATCACAGAGGGGAATCTAAACCAAATTTTACTGTCATAAAACCTGATTGTTACTGTGATCTGGATTCTGCTGAATACTATCGCAGATATCTGTACGTTGCTTATCTTGGAGAGCTAGACTGAAGAGGAGGGTTGTCATGCCCATGGGCATTTCATTCTCTTTAGATGGGAGGACTGAAGAGGTGGGTTATTAGGCCCATGGGATATTGCGTTCTCTCTAGGTGATAAAATCACTAGGAATTATTTCCCGAGGTGCCAAAATGTAGTGACAGGGCTCTCGGACTTCCTTTTCGGCCTTGATCCAGGTGGATATTGGTGGCCACCCACCTGTTCCAAATTCCAATTGGCTCATCTTGACAGTTTTCAGTTCAACACGTTTCTCTGTAATGGGGACATTTATTTGTAATTGTGGGTTCTTCACTTCTGAGGATGTCCTGAAGCCTTACACAACATCCAGGTGGATAATGGCGGCTTCCTACCTATTGCAACTGGATTATTTTGGAAGTTTTCATGTCAGTACATCTTTCTGTACTTATAGGGCCGTTTTGGGGCCCTATACAATGTTTTCTTGGTTTGCGATAGTCAAACTGTAGACATAGTTAGATTTTGACAACATAATGCATAATTCTTAAAAAGACCTTTCCAATGGGCTATCACACGCCTAAAATGGAGATCGTATGCAAAAGTTACGACCCCGGGAAGCTGATGTACTAACTTACCCCAACGAGGCCCCACATGAATTTTGGTGCTTCATCTCACATGGTTAGGTTTTTGGATGTCTATGGTTTTGGCATTCATGTTTATTATAAAAAGGCCTTCAGAGCCTCATTGTACTCATCTTCTTTCAAATGAGCATAGTTGTCACATCTCTTCTTAGAGATAAAGCTGCCACCATTCTAGCAAGTCTTGCAATCTGTATTTTTAAAGTCTCTGTACATTTCTTTCATTAATATAAATCATGTATTGCTATATTTCTCGGTTTCTGGCAAAATTTATATGTATTTCATTGTAATATCTCTTCTTTCATTTCGTTCCAAAAATAATCCAGATCAGTGGTATCAGAGTAGGCTTCTCTTGATCATTTTTCAGTGCATGTCCTCGACGAGGTCCAAGTATAGCAAGTTGGGTCTCGAGCTTGTCTCTCTTGAGGACGATTGCTCTCGCACACCCAAGAAACCCTCCATGGCAGAAGAAAATAAAAATGGCAGAGCCAAAGATTCTATTAACCTATTGCTTGAGCAAGCTATCGCATGACAGAGGGACGAAATGATGGAAAATTTTTCCCACATCCTTCAACACCTTCTGATAGCAAAATGAACATCTTCATCAAGTGACCACTTTGGAGGAACTTCTCCCTTCAAGGTACAATTTAATTTTGACATTCCTGTATTTGAAGGTCAAATAGATGCGGAAGCCTTAGAAAAATGGTTAAATATACTAGAAGGTTATTTCTATGTTCACAATTTTTCCGACAGGGAAAAGATCACCTTCACACTCCTCAAGGCTCACCCCCATGTCAAACATTGGTGGGAAACTTACTGGGAGCAAAGTTCCATAGAGGAATATGGAATATACGGGGCCGAGCCCACTTGGGATTTTTTTGTGGATGCGGTCAAGGAACAATATTACCCTGTTGATAACTATGAAGACCAGCGCATGAGATGGACCACACTGTGGAAAGAGAAGAGCCAAACAATGTTGAAGTTCACAAATAATTTCCATACCCTTCATACCAAGCTGGGTGTCAAAGAATTCGAGTGACATYTGCTTCTGAAATACCCTGGGGATCTGCATAGGTACATCCAAACCGAAATGGATTTCCTAAACATCTCATCATTAGGAGATGCCTATCAATATATTGTCAAAATRTAGCATAACATTAGGCACTAGAACAAATGGGAGTTTGGGTCTGCAAATCTGCAACAAAAAAAACATGATAAAGACGACCCTAACCAATAGCCTCTCAATAACCAGCCCAAGAMATAGGAAAACAGGGTAAAGAAAAGACGAAGAATGACACTGGGAAGTGGTGCAACTTCCAYAAAATCCTCTGGCACAWCACTGATGAATGTCGCTTAAAACAATCATTAGTGGTCRAGGTCAAAGACAAGGAGCCAAACCCTGATTTATAATCTGATCTAGAAAATAATGAAAAAAGACAGATCATCGACACAGACCCCACTGCTACTCTCACAACCGCAACAATTCAACCATAAGAACTAGTAGATCMTGAAGAGGGGGAGTGCCTCTTCCRTTCAAAAATGTGGGTGAAGGGGACCTCGTTCGATTTCATTGTTGATAGTGATAGTCAAAAGAACCTCATCTCAGTTGAGGTCGTCAAACAGTTGGGGTTGTCGACAACACCACACCCACAACCATACAACATGGGGTGGCTTCACCAGGGACGAGATCTTCGTGTTAGCCAGTAGTGCCACCTATCCTATGGCATCCAACCCTTCAAGGATGAGTTAGTGTGTGATGTTGCCCCTCTTGATGTCTATGATGTTGTTTTGGGCCAACCATGTATGTGAAAACGTCATGCTGTTTATGATTCTCGACCTCATAGTGTCATTATTACTCCAGGGGTCATCTATGCAAGATACCATAGGTAGTTTCGACTATTGTTCCACCAAAAAAATGCCGCAAGATAATCTCTCATACTGCAAAATTCAGCCTCTTCACAGTCTATTCAAAGGATGCATAGAAGGCCACTACTAAAACCTCAACACCTTTTATCCAGTATAAGAAAATTGCAGAAGATAAATAAGATATTGTTTCTTTAGCTATGATGGTGCCTGCACAATGCCCCGTCAAGCCCAGAAACAACATGTTGGTGGAACAGATTCAACCTCGCCAACAACAGGTTCGTGAAAACCTTCCGTAGACCAAGCAATCCAACTTCTCCAACAAGGCACACAACTCACCAAGATTCAGATTCAACAAATGCTTTCCCCTCTTCCCCAGGCACTCAATGAAATGGATACCATTGCTTCCTAAGGTGGGAGGAGAGATCCAGGTGGATATCGGTGGCCACCCACCTGTTCCAAATTCCAACTCGCTCATCTTGACATTTTTCAGTCTAACACATTTCTCTGTAATGGGAACAATTCTTTGTAATTGTGGGTTCTACACTTTTGGGGCTGTCCTGAAGCCCTACACAACATCTAGGTGGATAATGGTGGCCGCCCACCTATTCCAACCAACTTATTTTGAAATTTTTCATGTCAGTACGTCTTTCTGTACTTGCAAGGCCGTTTTGGGGCCCTAAACATTGTTTTATTGGCTTGCCATAGTCAAATTGTAGATGAAGCTTGAGTTTGACAACATAATGCATATTTCTCAAAAAAACCTTTCTAACGGGCTATCACATGCCTAAAACAAATATCGTATGCAAAATTTATGGCCCTGGGAAGTTGATGTACTAACTTACCCCAACGGGGCCCACATGACTTTTGGCTCTTCATCTCCTAGGGTTAGGTTTTTGAATGTATAGGGTTTTGACATTTGGGTTTATTATAAAAAGGCCTTCAAAGCCTCATTGTACTCATCTTCTTGCGAATGAGCGTAGCCATCACATCTCTTCTCAGAGATAAAGCTACCACCATTCTAGCGAGTCTTGCACTCTATATTTTTACAGTCTCTGTACATTTCTTTGATTAATAGAAATCATGTATTGCTGTATTTCTCAGTTTCTGACAATATTTATGTGTATTTCATTGTAATATCTCTGCTTTCATTTCGTTCCGAAAATAATCTGGATTATGCATGTTGCTGAAACCATGGAAGGGAAGTGGGGCAACCAAAGGACTGTTGAGAAGAGAAGGGGCACACTTCTTGGGTTGGGACATGCATGTGGGGAATGAGGGACTGAAGGATATCAATGCGAATTGGTACCTATGATGGGTTTTCCTGTGATTTAGTCATCTGTGACCGAGTTACCTGTGACTGAGTTTCTTGTTGAGTGAGATAACTTAGCTTGACTAGCAACCCTTACCCAATTGGAGTTTATCCCCAACTCGGGGGTGACTCACTGTTGAGAGTGATGAGCAGTGCGGTCTAAGGCTGGGAGGAACATGGAAGGTTTGCCCGCAATTGGTGTAACTTTAGTCAAAGATAAGGGTTATTTTGTATTAAACCATGTGTTCCAGTAATAATTATGCATCTATTTTTCATGGGTTTATTCTGTTTATGTTTCATGTATATTTATTCTATGAATATGTATGTAACTGTGCACTGCAAAATGTAGTTTTATGTTTTAATTAGTGTCATAGTTGTATTAGAGAATCTTGGTTGAGTTTCTGTTAGCAATGAAGACATTACAATTATGGTATTAGAGAAAGAAAGTTTTTAAGTGGCATAGCCCAACCTAGGTGGCTAGGGATGTTACAAATTGGTATCAAAGCAAGAAATTTTTTAAGTGGCATAGCCCAACATGTGGTTGGGGATGTTAAAAATTGGTTTCAGAGCCCATTTTTCAACACTAAGCATGGATGGGCCTAGTTAGCATAATGCTGAAGCAGATTCTCGCAGAGAATTGAATTCAAGTGGCTAAATTTCAAAGTTACAATGCATCCATGACATAAATTGAGGCAATTGAACGAAATTGGGTAAAAGCCCCATTTTCTGTTGTTAAATTCATGGAGAATTTGGGGAGATTTTGTTAAGTGATGAGATATCCTTAATTATAATCTATGTTTAAATAAATCTGGATAGGAATCGGTCGAATTTGAAGATACAAGGAAGCCACGCCAGATTGAGCGGAATTGGGTAAAAGCACCAATTTCTGCATCAAATTCATTGAAATATCAGTTAAGCATAAAGAATAGTGTTGCATAGGTGTGCGCACTAAACATTTGATGTTGCACAAAAAATAATGATGCACAGGATATGTACACTAATTTTTGGCACTACACCGTGTATAACTGGTGGTGTACGCATAATTTAGGTGCGCGGTAAAGTGCACTAAAATTTGGCATCGTAAGGTGCAGAATTTGTGGTGCAATTATTAATATGATGCACACGATGTATGCTTGGAATTTAGGCATATCACAGTTTGAATTTGTTGGTGTGTGTACCAAATTGTGATTGTAGTGCACGTAAAGTCTTGAAGTGCGACGCGCGACACAAAAGTCATGCTCAACAGATTTTAGTGCGTGATAGAATAATTGGTGCACATGGAATATTGGCGTGCGGTGTGAACACACTAAACCTTGGGGTTGTGTGGTGTGGTACTTGTAGTGCATCCAGAGTGCTCAATAGAGATTGGTGCACAACAAAAAAATATGAACACTGGATGTTGATGCGCGACAGATGCACTTCATTTTAGCCCTGCGTATGTAAAACTGACGCATGCTAATTATGGGTTATACTTGAGAAGTAGTGTGCATGAAGTTGATTTGGCAGTTAATATTCCTAAGAAATAAGAAGAAAGAATTCTGAAAATTTATGGAAATAGAATTGTGTATAATTTCATGAATTTTTAAAATTGTTTAACCTAACAAATTTTGTTGGCTGCACATTTTGCAGAGTTAACAACAATTAAATCAAAACATGATCAATACAAGTTTAGAATCATACAATATATGTAGGGAGTTTACAACCACGAAGAAGAGATCAGAGGAATGAATGTCCATATAGGTTTTGAAGGTGAAAATTCCAATGGACATGGAGAAGGTAAGGAAGAAAGCATGAATTTGGTTGAGACCATAAAAAGTTTGCAAAAGGATGTCATTAGTTACAAAGATGATAATGAGAGGCTTATGAAAGCCAAAAAACAACAAGAAGATTTCAACTTCAAGCTAATGCAGAGCTTGGATAGAATAGAGAAGAAGATGGATAAGGAGAATGAGTCAAGTAGATCAGGGAGCCATAAGTCTCATGATAAGAGGGGAAGAAAAATGCACAACAGAAGTGTTGGCAAGCATCACCATCACTCTCCAAGGAATTCAACTAGGAGAGTGTGAAATAATGCAAGTCCATCTCCTATTAGGAAGTAAAAGAAGAAGTATGGAGTGAATGAGCTACAGGGGGAATGAATAAAATCAAGCCTCCTACTTTTGATGGTGAACAGAAGAAAGATGAGAATGTAGAGACATGGCTGCTGAATATGAGAAAGTATTTTCAGTTGCATAATTACTCTTCACATGCAGAAGGCAAAATTGCTATTTATCAGTTTAAAGGAAAAACATCAATGTGGTGGGACCAATATGTGCAGGTGCAACACATTGATGAAAATAAGGTGACTTGGAGGGAATTCAAGAGGTATTTTCAAAGGAAATAATTGACTAAGAGATATTGTGATAAGAAAATGAAGGAATTCTTTGAACTCAAGCTTGCTAGTATGACCATATATGAGTATGAAATGAGGTTTTTAGAGATGCTGAAGTATGTTTCCTTCATCAAGGATGAACAAGTTAAGATTCAAATATATTTGAGTGGGATACCATCATTTATCAGTTGCAAGATGCAATATGATGATCCCAAAACATTGGAGGAAACTATAAGAAGGGCTAAGTGTATTTATGATCAACATAAAGGGAAAGCAACTTACCAAAAAGATTGGGAAGATAAGAAGAAAGGCAAGATAGAACAAAGGAATAAGGGAGCTAAGCCACCATTCTTCAGAAATAACTATCAGGAAAAACAAATTTCTAAAGAATCAAGAATGACAGAGTCATTTGAGCAAAGACCAAGACAACCACCTATTCAATTTTTGGATTGTAAGGGAGATCACATGTACATAGATTGCCCTCATAGAAGTGAAAGAGTAAGGACGATTCACAATGTAAAACAAGATGAAATAGTGGAGGACATGGGAATAAGTGTACCTAAGATTTATGCATCATTGGACAACAAACAAGCTGAGTTTCAATCACATATGATTGAAGTGGAAGGTAAGATCAATAATGATCCCATTGCCATTCTAATTGATTCAGGAGCTAGTCATAGTTATCTAGATCCTAAGATGGTGGAAAGATTTCATTTTCCAAGAAGAAAGCTTGGAAAACCTTGGATGGTCCATCTAGCTACATGAGCTAAAAGAAAAATTAATGAGATGGTTAAGGCATGTCCAATGAACATGAACAGACTGAACACCAACGCAAAGTTGAACATCATACCTTTAGGTTCCCATGACTGCATAATTGGTATGGATTGGTTGGACCAACATCATGCTGTCCTAGACTGTTATAATAAGTCATTTACTTTCTTGGATGAGGAAGAAAACTTAAGGAAAGTACAAGGAATTCCCAAAGCATTAACTATTAGAGAAATTTCATCCTTGCAACTGAAGAAAAGTTATAGAAAAGGGTGAAAAATATTTTTCGCATAGATGGAAGAGACACCTAAGGATAAGGTGTCAGACATTGGAGATTCTACAGTCCTAAAATAGTTTGGAGATGTATTCAAGGGAATACCAGGATTTCCACACAAAAGAGATATTAATTTCTCTATCAATTTGATGTTGGGAGCAAATCCAATATCTAAGACTCCTTACAGGATGAATACTCCTGAACTAAAGGAATTGCAAATGAAACTCAAAGAGATTATGAAGAAGTGGTATATACGCCCAAGTGTGTCACGTTGGGGTGCCCCAATATTATTTGTGAAGAAAAGGGATGGAACACTGAGACTTTGTATAGACTTCAAACAGTTGAACAAGGTAAATGTGAAGAACAAGTATCCTTTGCCAAGGATAGATGAATTTTTTGATCAGTTGAAAGATTCAAACATATTATCCAAGATTGATCTCAGGTCACGCTATCATCAAGTAATAATTAAAGAGGAAGACATCAATAAGACTTCTTTCAACGCAAGGTATGGCCATTATGAGTTCACAGTGGTGCCATTTGGGTTTACGAATGCACCAACTGTCTTCATGTGTCTCATGAATGGTGTATTCAAGAATTACTTGGACAAGTTTGTCATTATCTTGTTAGATGACATTCTTATATATTCTAAGTTAGAGGAAGAGCATGAGAAACACTTGAGAATGGTGTAATAGGTATTGAGGGAGCATTAGTTGTATGTCAAATTGAGCAAGTGTTCATTTTACTAGAAGCAAATTCATTACTTGGGCCATATTATTTCAGAGAAAGGAATAACAGTAAACCCATAAAATATAAGGGCCATTGATGGATCGCCAACACCAAGGAATGTATTGGAGGTGAGATCATTCATGGGCCTTACAAGCTACTACATGAGATTTATTGAGGGTTTCTCAAAGATTGCACACCCAATCACTTCTTTGCAAAAGAAGGGTGTGAAGTTTGAATGGACACAGGATTGTGAAAGAAGTTTCCAACAGTTGAAGCATTTATTAACAATTTCTCCAATACTGAGGATTGTTGATCCAACTGGAGATTTTCTTGTATGCAATAATGCATGTAAAGAAGGACTGGGTGGATTCCTCAGTCATAATGGGTATGTGGTGTCCTATGAATCAAGGAAGTTGAAGGAGCATGAAAGACACTATGCTACTCATGATTTGGAGTTGGAAACCATAGTGCATGCCTTGAATATGTGGAGGCACTACCTTATGGGAAAAATATTTGAGTTGAGGACAAACCATTGTGATCGGAAATACTTGTTTGGACAACCAACTCTAAATTCCAGGAAAAACAGATGGTTAGGTTTCCTCAGTGAGTATGATTTTTATATTAAACATATCAAAGGCAAAGAGAACAAGGCGGTTGATGCACTTAATAGGAGAGTGCATGAAATGCATGCTACAACCATTAACATGTACCAATCAGATTTGAAATATAGAATTCTAGAAGCTACAAAATCAGATCAAAAGTACATGGAGGTAAAGGAAAAACTTCAATAAGGTAATTTACAGCAAAAAGTTGAAGACTATAAACTGGAAAATGATGAAATTCTCCTATACATGGGCATAATTTATGTACCCAATTCTCGGGAATTGAAGAATTTGATATTGGGAGAAATGCATAATGTGGCTTATGATGGACACCCAGGTTACCAAAAAACTATTGCAGTTATCAAGAGTCAATATTATTGGCTAGGCATGAAGAAATAAGTTGTTGATTTTGTTGCCAAGTGTTTTGCATGTCAAAAGGTCAAGGCTGAGCATAGACACCCAGCTGGTTTGCTACAACCATTGACCATTCCTGAGTTGAAGTGGGAAGTGGTAACAATGGATTTTATCACCAAATTACCAAGATCCAACAAGTAGCATGATTCTATCATGGTGGTGCTGGACAAGCTTATTAAAGATTCCCATTTTATTCTAGTAAAGTTCACTCACAAGGAAACTAACATAGTTGATATTTATCTGAGAGAAATAACCCGATTACATGGAATTCCAAAGACAATTGTGTCTGACAGAGATCCATAATTTACCTCAAATTTTTGAAAGGATTGTTCAAAGGATTTGGAACAAATCTGCATTTTAGTTCATCCTATCATACAAAGTCATATGGTCATACATAAAGGGTGAATTGGGTAATAAAAGATATCCTAAAGATGTATGTGATGAATAAACCATCCAAATGGGAGGATTATCTACACTTGGTAGAGTTTGCTTACAACAATGGGTACCAAGCATCGCTAAAGATGTGCCCATTTGAGGCACTCTATGGTAGAAAATGCAACACACTAGTTAGCTGAGACAACCCGATAGACCGTGCATTAGTTGGGCCAGAACTACTCAGGGAAATGTAAGAACATATGATAAAAACAAAGCAGAATTTAAAGGTTGTGCATGACAAACATAAATGCTATGCTAATAAGAGAATAACTCATAGGGAATTTAACGTGGGTGATCATGTGTTCCTAAAAGTAAAGGCCAACAAAATTTCCCTTAAGTTGGGGAATTACTCAAAGTTGGGAGCGCGTTTTTGTGGGCCATTTGAAATCTTGGAAAGGATTGGGCATGTAACCTACATGCTTGCCTTGCCTGCATCAATATGCATTCATAATGTATTCCATATATCATTACTTAAAAAGTGTGTACCTGATACTAATCATGTCATTGATTGGAATGTGATTTAGGTTGAGCAAGAAGGCAATTTTCAAGTGCATCCGGTGCGCATATTGGATCAAAAGGTCAAACAACTCTAGAACTGAGCCATAGGGCTAGTAAAGGTCCAATGGACCTAGTACGACCATGATGATGCTATGTAGGTAGAATACCCACATATTTTTGAAGACTTTTGAGATTTTGGTTGTACATATGTATATACTACACTAAGGACAATGCATAAATAAGGGGGGTGGGAATGTAATACCCCCAGGTTGAACCCCAATTGTGCATATAATTGAAACTGTAATTTAATTATAAGATGGTGACCTAAATGAACAAAATATTTGGTTAGGTATTGCACGCATTAAGTCAATGCACGTGAATATCATGCCAAAGGAGTGCGTGTAGTTTGTAAAATGATACAACACACAATTTAATGTTTTGGTGGCAGGAATGGCGCACTAAAAGGGAAACAACTTGAAGAATACAATGCACACTAGTATAAGCACGCGAGGATGGTGTGCATTCTAAGATTGAACACACAATGACTTAGTGCACAATTTTGGGGGCAGTGGAGCCTTTTTGTATATATGTCATGATGTAATGTGCACTTGTGTAAGTGTGCAAGGGTGGCTCACTGAAAGAAGTGTATGCGCAGCCTAGAAGTTCCACGCACACTGGTTTAGTGCACGATCTTTATTTTTTTGAGGCTAGTGAACCTGGATGAAAAATATTAATACTTCTCGTTATCAGACAAATTAGTAAGTGCAGACACAAACTAATCTCCCTAAATTCCACAGGAAGTTAGAACAAAACAAGACATAATACAAAATTCACCTTATACTTCATTGTCATATAAACTAGTTGAGAGAGGAAAGAGGGACATACCTTTTAAATGATGCTTGATCCTTGCTAGTGTCATCCTTGTCGCTCCATATTTGGATTTGTGGGATGGTGAACCTATTTAAGAAGCACAAACCAACAAACAGAGAGAGAGGATACTAATACATATATATATTCCAATGAATTATATGTATAAGATCAAGGAGTTATACAATAAAAGCCAAGACACCTTTATAGGGAAGAAATGTATTGTTGCATTATATTAAAATGGAAAGTGGAGAATACAACCCATGCCTTGATGTTGCAAGATCCATTTCAATGGATCTTTTCTCCAACACACACACCTTTTCTCCAATGCCTTTGATGAAGAAGATCCACAATCTGACTTAGAGAGTTAATGAAAAACTATCTCAAGTATAATCTATAGCAGAACTCTTCATGCATATGCAAACCTTAGCCTTTTCCATGAGAGATCCCTTCTTTATGTAGGGTGAAAGAGGGATGGATGAGGATATTAGGATGATCCCACTAAATCAGAGAAGCGCCTAAGATCCAAACCTATCGGAGGTCACCTCATCTTCTAGAAGATTCCCTTCTAGAAAATTCGTGAATTTTGACTTTTTACTTTGCTTAAGCATCATCACAGCCTATGCACAGGCATCCTGCGACGATGCCGCAACCCATATTTGGTGCAGAGTGCGACATTCAAGCATTGTTGCACCCCAAGTATAGAGTAGGGTGCGACGATATTCCTTGTCATAGTTTTTGAGAGAGGAAAAACAAACCACTTTTCTCATGGAGAAAGTCTCTTTTAATAATTTCAGGGAACATGGAAGTGAGTTAAGAACATGTCGTCAGTTGATCACTAGGGTGACCAAAATAATGTGTAACAGAATGTCCCCCAAAGTATGAAGTTGGAACCTGTGACAACTGAAATACTTTGTAGAATGTGTGTGTTGAATACAAGGAGCACATCGATCGGGAACCTACAAACAATCAAGCATCTACATAATGATATACCATCTTTTGAGGTAGGCATTCCCATACTCAGACTATAAGTGACTTTAATCATAAGTGTCAAGTGAGTGATGGCCACTAAACATACACTGTGGATCCATGTCATCATGATTCAGCATAACCACGAGGAATACAATGTGGATCTATGCTCTAAAACAATTCAAATTCAGACATAGCCACGAGACATACACAATGGATCTATGTGACAGTACAAACTTATGAATAATCTACCGCAACCTGGATCGATATGGAGAGATCCAGGGTCTTCAATTCCATCGTCTCTAAGTACAATCTAGCCATGTGATTACAAGTGTCGAAGTCGAACATGGTATAAACCACTTGATTACTAGTCATTAATGAAAACCGTTAACAAGTGCGAGGGAAATCACCATTGATGTCAATGACTCCTAAGGTACGCTAGTACAATCCAATGAGTGTGAATGAATGAGTTGAAGTTGAACACTCAATGGAATCTTCCAATCAAGGGGCAATGATGTGAACCCACTGTTGAAAGCGAGGAAACCTACCATTTAGGCATGCAGGTTCCAAGGTACCAATGTGATTTCTAAGTCTTGTTCTTAGATAATGAGTTGAAGTCAACATGAAAAGACTCATCATAGGAGGGCCTTGATGTATCCCCCATCAATGACACAAAATATGTAAAATATTTAAAGTCGATCAGAGTATGAAGTGATTCAGAACTGACTCAGGGGAGGTCAACATGGTATAAAATTTATAACTGCAGATGGCCAACTCGATAGAAGGCTTGTTTAGGTTAGACTTCTCTTGAACATATGAACAACACAATAATTGTCTTGGAAACATTGACTGAAAGAAGGACCCAAGATATGAACTCGTGGATGGTCAAACGAGAGACAAATGGATTTCCCAACTCGGATATAGTGATGAAGGGGGTGTCATATTCAAGAGCGACTTTACTACCACTAACACAAATACAACGACAAATTTCTTCCCAATTTCCCCCACCATTTCTTGCGAGTACCTCTTTATTTTAATGCAAGTTTGAGGAGGATAACATATGCTTGTGATGTAAGCTCATCCTTCGGACGAGTCCCTCGAAGTATTTTTAACGAACCCTAAGAAGGAGTGGTTCGATCCCATATGGGTCTTTCTATGCTTGTTTAACGAGTCCAAAGAAAGAAAACTCAGGGTTTTTTTTTATGTTTAGAGAGTCTGAAAAACACTTAAAGCGAACTCCATAAGATCCTTTTTCGTAAGTTAGTTTGATGAGACCGAAAAAGAGATAATTTACCGCTCATCAAACATTTTCTTCAAATACTTTTACGAGTATGAAATTAATAAGGCCGCTCGGCTATCTTTTCATGTTTAGGGAGCTTGAAAAGAGATTAAAGGATATTCCATAGGGTTTATTTTTCATATTACCAATGCCAGTTCGAAAAACGACAAAAGGTTACTCGATTTCATTCTCATGGTTTCACGAGTGTGAGAAAGAATTAAGACTATGCTCAAAGTTTTTCCTAAAAAATCCTAAAAGCATCTGTTCATAAGAAAAAACACACAAAAACAATAAAAATGGTGGACCCCAGTCAAACGTGTCGTTCTTATAACTTTTAATCTGTAAAAGAAAACACTTCGCAAAGTTATTAGACTTTAGGGCATGGGTAAAATATAAAAAATAATTTAATTTTGCAATAAAATATGGTAAAAAACCAAAAAATAGGCCAAAACAACCCTTTTACCATTTCATTTGAAAATTTACCCAAATAGTTCCCAAAACCTTCTTTTATTCTCGAATTCCAACTGTCAATTCCAGAGCACCTAGTGGATCATTTTGCAAACCGTCTCCGTGAAAAAGGTAATCTTCTGCTTCTTTATCTTTTCATGGTTTAAAATGTTGTTTTTATTGGTTTATTGTTAAATTTGGGTCATTTTTTGGGGGTACCTGCGCTTTCAGATCGTCGCAGGCCCACAATATCGTGAACTATCTACAGGTGACCGTGGTAGAAAATCACCCAACATCTAGACAATATCGTGAACTATCTACAGGTGACCGTGGTAGAAAATCACCCAACATCTGTCCAGGGTGACCATGGTAGAAAATCACCCAATACATCTCTCCAGGGTGACCGTGACAAGGCACTCGCAGTGCCTCACCAGGTAAATGTTAAATACAGTACAAAATTATGACTACAACAACTAAATTTCATTATTATTATTATTATTATTTTTTTTTTTTCTGTTATTACTGCAATATTTCATTTTCTTAATGTTACAGGTGAATTTCCTAACTTTTATTGATTGATTTATTGTGTCAACATCTGTCCAGGGTACTGACCGTGGTAGAAAATCACCTGATACATATCTCCAGGGTGACCGTGGCAAGGCACCCGCAGTGCCTCACAAGGTAAATGTTAAATACAGTAAAAAATTATGAATACAACAACTAAATTTCATAAATTTCATTATTTTTATTTTTTTATTTTTTTTATTTTTTATTTTTTCTGTTATTACTGCAATATTTCATTTTCTTAATGTTACAGGTGAATTTCCTAACTTTTATTGATTGATTTATTGTGTCAACATCTGTCCAGGGTGACAGTGGTAGAAAATCACCTGATACATCTCTCTAGGGTGATCGTGGCAAGGCACCTGCAGTGCCTCACCAGGTAAATGTTAAATATAGTAACAACTTATGACTACAACAACTAAATTTCTGAAATTTCATTATGTTTTTTCTGATATTACTCCAATATTTCATTTTTTAAATGTTA
>ML783385.1:553888-613463 GCA_009831015.1 Picea engelmannii | reverse complement strand
GTATCATGCAAAATTTGCTTTGATTTCAAATGAAATTGCAAGTTTCATTAGATTTAATATTGATGCATTACAATTCTTTCATGTCAAAGCTTCAGTTACTTGGTTTTCAATTGCAATGAATTGAAAGGTTATACTTGCCTTTTGTAATGTGCATTAAAGAGACATTTCATTCCTAAATAATTTTCTAACCCCATGAATTACCTTGGTTCAATTAAATTATCTTTGATCAACCAATTTACAATGAATTTTATATTTCTTAGGTCAATACAAAATTCACATCTTCTAACTACAAAATCCATACAAAACAATAATTGTTTTCCAAGCTCATATTTCTTCATGTTGGCTTGCAATTAATTGTGGGTTAATATGGCATTATCATATTACAATGTAATATGATAATGCCATATTACATTGTAATATGGTATACCATATTACAATGTAATATGGTAATACCATATCTCGTGTATTTTTTTTTTTTTTAAACTTAATGACATCGTCGCAATATCGACTCTAGTTCGTCGGAATTTTTTTTTGCATTTTGACCACCGTGGAAATGGTGACTAAATTTCGTCGCAAGTTGCCATAGTTTTTCGTCACAAATACAACATCTTCGTCGTAACTTTGGTCTAGATGAATCCATGTTGTCGCTATTGCGACGGATTTTCGTCGCAAGTTGCCACGGTTTTTTGTCACACATACAACATCTGGGTCGTAAGTTTTTGACTTGTCAAAACCTTTCGTTGCAATTGCGATGAAATTTCATCATAATTGTCATGGTGGTTCATTGTACTTACGACGATATTTCATCGGAATTGCGACGATGCAAAGGGTTAACCGAACTTGACTCTGGTGGCACGTGGAGAGATAATGTCGTCGATGTTTCCACACACACCTAGATCGTCGATATAGCAACGAAAAAAAAACATGGCTTTCGTGGAAATTGCGATGAATATGTGTGGCAATATCAATGAAAAACCATTGCAAATTTGGTCATATGTACTGGTGTTTGGGATGTCAACTCCATCAACAAATTTGAAGGGGAAGTCCTGGTCGAGAAAGGTAGAATGAGGAAAGTGAAAGGTAATTAGATGGTAGATGAGATTTATAATACTTTGCATTATTAATTTTTATCTATATTGTACTTATTTAAATTTTATTCTTCCATTAAGTATTAATATTTATTATTGTTAGTAATTTTTATTCTTTTTTCATACAATTGGTCGAGAGTGGGATGCACTACATTTATTCATCGCAAACAATCTTGATTGGATGATTTTATGCATAGATCGATGTAATATACAATGTAATGGTAGGTTATCATGGGAAGGGGTGGCTACATTGCTTAAAGAATCTCATCATAATCAAGATACCAATCTTACTCAGAGGGAAACCAATTTAGCATATGGTTTAAAAGATAAATAGGCAAGCATATATATAATTCACCCACATCATGTTTTAGCTATTTTCCATTATATTAATCTAGGTCATGGTGTGTTTTTTTTTTATAAATTTTTACTAAGTCTAAATATGTTTATTCATTAACAATTCATTTTTTATGTGTCGGGCATGTTGCAGTTGAAACACCACAAGGCTATGTGGTGCAATGACTGTAAAATTTGTAGAAAAAAGTTGGATGACAAGAAGAAAACCTATGATAGTGGGATAACTACAGTCTTTTAGGTGACTAATGTTTCCTCTAAAAGTGACATGCATCCAACAATATCCAAAAATAGATACTATGGGTATTTGAATGATATAATTGAGTGACTTTAATTCCTTCAAGTTAGTTCTGTTCGATGTCAAATAGTATAGGTTATGGATGAATGAACATGATCCTGAAAGAACTGTTATTGAGAATGCCAATGGATTTACCATGGTTAATACAAGTACGTTTGATCTCGGTACAAAAACTTATGTTCTTCCAAGAAAATGTGAGAAGGTCTTTTATTCATAGGTTCCAAGTAAAGCAGGTTGGTCGTACATTGTTAGATATGATCCAAGAGGAAGGAATGTAAAGTATAATGTACCAAAAGAAGATGATGAAAAATAAGAAAATGTAGAGGAGCATGAGGTAGATGTAATTTCAGATGAAGAAGTTCAACCAGATGTAGATGACAATTATATTCTTGATGATGATATTGACGATGATATTATGATAAAAAAAATGAAATTGATGATGATGTTGATATGACCAATCCTTTCAACATCGATTTTGAACGACCAGATGATACAGATGTAGAGTGGGATGAAGAAGAAGATCAATGATAATCATCATTTTTCATCATCGTTGTCATCATTTTCATCATCATCATCATCATTATCATCATTGTAGATGTTGTCGTCATTGTCATCACCATAATCAACATTGTCACCAAATTCTAAATCACTCAAAAGTAATGAAAACATGAATTGAATATCTAGCATAGCCAGATGAAAGCGATCTATTGTGACCCCGGTCTAGGCACAATGAAAAGGAAAAATAAACTAACTATTCTAGCATAGTTGGATGGAAGCAATCTCCTGTGACCCCTGTCTAGGTGTAATGAAAAGGAAAACTAAACTGTTGCAGAAATGAAACACACATTGGTCAATATCTAATCCCGATGGAGACTATGTTGAAGTTATATTAAACCCTTTTGTTTTCCGACATCATTAATAGATTCACTATGCATATAGATAACCAATTCAAACACTTATGTGATCACACCTAAGAACTGAAAAAAACAGAATTGAACACCATCGAAACTAGAAAAACAAGTGTTACAACATAGGATAATTTACCAGCTATGAATGAGTAATTAAATGAACCCTTTAGACACAATACTTAATGTAGAGAATGATATTATTCTATAATATAGATATAGTACTGAGCTCAAATGCACATCACACCATAATTTGTACCAGAAGCTCCAACAATATATTTCTTATTAAACTACAAATAGACTTTGAAATTACACTCCCCCTTAACTCTCATTGAGTAAAGAATTTATACAATTTCATTACATTCTTTATTTAGAAAGGAAATATCAAGGACAACCATGTGGATCTATGATTATGAGGTTGTTCTTGATTTTATATAACAAGCTAACTTTTCTGCCTAGTCATTTTATCATGGGGTGCTACACTTGTGGTGGTTTCCTTGTCATCATTATACTATATGGAATCTTGAGATCCTGTTGGCACTTTATTCTGGGGATGCTATAAAATATTTAAACCATGAATAAGGCGACGTTTCTTGTCCTGAGTTGCAACAACGAGGATATCATGTTGCAACATCATAGCAAGGTGTTGTAGAAAAATAGAGGGGTGTTGCAACAACGAACAAGCATGTTGCAACAAATTGGAAAGGGTGTTGCATAAACTTGGACAATATTACTGCCAAGTCCTTTCCTAACGTAGCAATCGAATTTCATTAGTAAGCATAGAAAAGGTCAATACTTACTCTTTTACACTAGCAAAAACTGCTCAAAGTGACATGAATTACATAAGTGACATACCTAAAGCAAAATGCAATAGTTATGCTGAAGGTAGAAGTGAAAAGGGTGATAGAATGGCACTGAAAATGAAATAAAGGCTATGAAAAAGATGGTGTTTTCGACACCCATCATCTCCCCCCAACCAAAAGTGTTGCATGTCCTCATGGCACTAATTAGTCTGAATCTGAAGGAGTGGTGCCATTATGGAGGTTGCTAATGTTGTACTTGTCATGACCTTTGTCAAAAGCTGTGTAGTATCCCCCATTTGGCTCTATGATATTTTTACAAAACCATTCTTCTTCCCTTTTGATTATCTCAAAACTTTTCCGATATTTGGGTGCTGGGAGCCAAATCAAAGGATAATGGAACTTAAGCCTGATCCAACAATTTCCATAATTTATTACACACTGTATGTACCTTCTTACCCTTTTTATTGCTGGTATGAAGTTGTGGTAGTTAGAGGCATATTTTTGTCTGATCTCTACTATTTCATGTTCCTACCTATTCTTGCTTCCTTGTAGGGAATCTCGTAGTAGGGATTGAATGCATTGTGCACATTCATCAATGGCCTGCTCTCTATTCTGGGCCATGAAGGGTGCATATACTTCATAATTTTCCTAGGAAAAATGTGGAATGAAGACCATCTTGGGATTTTGGAATTGCTCCCTTGCCCATAGGTCACTTGTCCTATTTTTATGGTCTAATATAAAATCTTCACCCCACTGAGCATGATTATTCATGAAAGAGGTGAAGGATATCAATTGTACATCCCCTACAAAGGGAATTGGATTCCATTCCTGCTCACTGTTCATAATAATATTGTGATGATAAAATTCACACAATAAATTCCTATCTTCTGTGCTGCTCTTGTAATAGAATCCTAGGAAGGTTTCTGGTGAGGTAATCTTATGTGGTTTCTATGCTGCAGTTACCCTAAAATGGAATATAAAATATCTCTCATGCAAGAAGACCAAGTAGGTTGGAGAAGGTGCTCTGCAGCTAAGGATATCCCCCAAAAGAGAACTCATTTGTCTCGTTTCCTTTTTCAACAATTCTACTTGCGTCTGAAGTTCAAAGGCCTTATTTATGTTTATGTTCCACTTCTACCATTTTTCTTGGTGAGCAACCAAATGTTCCACCCATATTTGCCTCATGTTATAAATATCTTGTCGACATTCTTATAGAGGAAATGTCCCCTTTTCATAAGCCTCAACCATGTTCTTCCATTTGGCCAATTGGGACCTTATCCATACGTCATTATTGATATATGCCTGGACTATAACTTCCTTTGCGAGAAACTCTATTTGAACTTCTCTATCCATTTTTTCAAGAGGTGTTTCCTCCTCTGTTTGGGTTTCTTCATTTCATTTCTCAAGAGGCACTTCATCCTCCATATTTAGTTCATCAATTTGTGTTTCTTCATCTTGTTTCTCAGGAGGAACTTCCTTCTCCATCTTTACTTCATTAGTTTGGGTTTCATTTTCTATGAATACCCTAACTATTTCTTCTTGGGGAATTGGTATGGAAATTTCTTCCTCACATCTATTGCATATTTATTGGCTGATTCGAACCACTTGGGCTAGATAATATAGGCTTGTTGTCTCCCTTTTTATCCTTAATTTCAACTTCCTTATTCTTATTTGTAACCTTTGGTTGATTTCTCTTAACTTAAAATTTTGTTTCATAAGAATAGAGTATAGAAGCCTCGAGGTTTTACTTGGAGTAAACCTGGGAATATTCTTATCATATGGTAGGGTAGGATTTCTTCCTTCATTTTCTATTGCAGCACCAAATCTGAGTTGATACCGAGTTGTGACAACACGCATATTCTCTTCTTCTGCTTCAGAATATGATCCCTCCCCTGCTGGTTCTTGTGTCTCAACTAGGGAGTTCCATATTTCAACTAGCTCCTCCTATGACCCTGTTGGTTCTTGTGTGTAAGTAGGTTGTCTCAATTCCTATGTTCTTGACTTCCCTATTGGTTCTTTTGTTTTAGTAGGGTGTCCCAATTCCTCTATTCCTAGCTCCCCTGCTGGTTCTTATGTTTCACCAGGGAACCTTTCTTCCATCATCTCCTTTATTCCTAATTCCCCTATTGGTTCTTGTGTTTCAATAGGGGTGGTCAACTTGGATGAGTGTTGTGTCCTTATTTTATTCTACACACACATATCCTTTATCGCTTTAGGATTCTCTTTCCCTTTTCTTCTTGTCCTACCTTCTAATTCTTCTTCCAGGTTGGGGATTTCCTAAATCTCCCTTTCTGGGATTTTCATGGGATTCAATGTCCTCAATTATCTTGTTGAATCTGGATATTATTTTCCTTACATATTCAATGGTGGAGGACTTGTGACATTTTACCATGCATGGATGTATTGGATAAATGCATGCATTTCCATGATATTGATAAGTATATGGTGAGACAAGCATTCTCGTGGCTGCTAGGCTCTCTAAATGTTGTGAACCATTTTTTGCAGGCACTACAAAATAAACAATTGCATACTCACAATCTTGTGATGCATGAGGAGGTGCAATATCTTTAGGTGATACAAAAATATTACGTCGTGGCATCCTTCACACGTGAAATACTTCTGGACATAATAGGATACCCTTTCCAAAATGGGACTTAACAAATTTCTATCGAATCCATTTCCCTTCCTTGTTAGCTCTTCCTCCTCCTGCAAAAAATCATCTTTTATAGTGGGCAACGCTTTCTTTCAGAGAGAACCATCATTCCCCCTCTCATGGAAGCCATATCATTGTGGAAATTACTTCCTCATTGACCTCGATTTGGATTCCTCAAACCTGTGTTCTTTCCTCCCTCAAGCTCTCTGTGAACTCTAGGATGATTTTTTTGCTGTACCCCTGTAGCCGTTCAATATATGCTGCCCGTCTTGCATCCTGAAAAATCCTCCATATTTCTTCACCTACTTTGACCAGTCCTGCATCTAGTTCTCAGAGGATAAGTGAGCCACTCATGGATATTACCTTTACTTCATTGATCCCATTGTCTCATTTGTATAGGTCTTGAAACACACAATGAGGAGATAATGCAGGCTGAGATTCCGACTTCACCATATTTACAAAAAGGTAAGTTGGCGATATTTATGGAATAATTATGCCTATTAACACAAATTTTAGTAATGGAGGAGAGAAATCATGCGGTATTTATGTGGATTGGTAGAAGAGAAGTTCATTCTTATGGATATTAAATGTCGTTCGATGATATATCACATGGAGCGACAATGATTACATGGGCTGAATCAGTCAGGTTGGCACTTAAGTGACATTCCAAGTGAAAAGAGGAGTGCGTACCTTTTTCTACTTACCTCGCATGAGGTGTGTGATTCCACATGGTTCAAGCCTTGCCATGAGTTGGTATATCGTGCTGGTGGTTCATGTCATGTCCACCTCATTCATATAGGTGACTTGTCATCCTCATATCATATTTTCTGGTGATTTTCTGTTGATGAAGTTTGTTGCACATATGTTTTCATTGATGTCAAATTGGTCATGGACATGGTCATTTATAGCGCAATAAAATACAAGGATGAAAACATAAAGTATGTAAAGTGCATGAAATAACATAAAGTATGATGCACAAACATAGGAATTCGTGAAAATATGAAAATAGAAGTGCGCAGAAGGATCGAAGGACAAAAGGATAAACCACGCAGAAAAGGATTAATGGCATAGAAATTATGGCACAAAATATGATGCATAGAAAGAGTAAGTCGTGAAAGGATGAAAAAATAGTGTGCAAAAGGATCGAAGGACGAAAGGATCAATGGTGGAAAATAAGATTAATGGTGTAGAAAAGGATAAATGGTGCAAAAGAAAATCTGTAGGGTGATTTGAACTAGTGTGACAAACGATGCAGTAAAGTGTGTTGAGACGAAGCCGGTGTGATGAAATAGACTGCGATAGATTGTGTGATAGATTGCATAGAAGAAAATTTAGAGGGCGCCTTAAGTCAGTGAGATGAATGGAACTGTGGAGTATGACACGATGAATTCCGTGTGACAAGCGACAAAGTGGAATGCGAAGCTAACAATTTGATGGAAAATTGGGTGAGAATTCTGCAGGGAAAGTGCAACAAGGTGAATACTTGTGACTTGAGTCTTGCGCATAATGTAAATTGTTGCACCAATTTTGAAGAGATGAGATGGAGATTATTCGTTGGAAGATTTGTTTCGTTTGATTTAGTCAAAGAATTTCTAGCAGTAAATGGATCTTGATCTGGTCAATATTTGTCCACAATATAACTGTCATGCATCCACATACTTTATTTAGATAGAAGTGTAACTGAAAAGACTTTGATATGGTCAAAATATGTCCATAATGTAATTGTCATGCATCCACACACAAGAAGGGGAGCTCAGGAAAAAACATTATAAATAAGGATGCACTCTATTTGAATGATGCGCAGATGAAAATATAAGAAAAATAATATGTAACTGTTTAATGAATCTAACCTAGAGACACATCAGATTAATTTTTGTAGAGAAAGGTACACTTTTGTAAGAATATTTTTTAAACTGAATTTAGGGTGGCAAGGTGGTCCTAGGGTGAGTTGGAGCTCATTGAGGATTGATGTCCTCACTATCTGCAATAGGTTGGTGCCTGAGAGGATTGGTGTCATTTTCTGAGTGAAAGGTTGGAGCTTGTCTTCAAGTTAGAGCTTGCTTGTAAAGATTGGAGTCTTCACCAAACTAGTCAATTGGAGCTGGCTACAATAGGTTAAATTATGTTATGCAAGTTTGAACTTACAGTGAGGGTTGGATCTTTCACCAAATCAGTAAGTGGGTGCTTACTGTAGATAGATTGAAATCCAAAGATTGTGTAAGTTGGAGCTTGCATCAGGGATGGGTGTCCCTCTCAAGTCATAGCCTGATATTATAATGAATGAATTATAAAAGAAAATATTTCATGGTTTTCTCCCATTTGGGTTTCCACATAAACTCTCAGTGTATTGTACATGGATTTATGTGATTTTTATAATGTTGTGTATTAATGATGTGTGCTTAAAATTTGAAAGATAATAAAAAGTATATAATACTGATTCACCCCGCCCTCTCAGTATTGCTAAAGGTTCCAACAATTGGTATTAGATCCAAGTTCCTTCAAACAAAGTTTATCCACTAGAAGGAACATCCCTGCATCACACATGAGAAGAGAAGAATTCTCTCAAAGAAGATCTCCCTAGTTTTATGGTTCAGACTATTTGTCATGGAGTCTAAAGATGAAGGCATACTTGAAAGCTCTTGAGATTGATGTATGGAATTCAGTTAAGAGTGGATACACCCCTCCTAAATGCCGACCAAAAGGGGAAACTACAAAGAGAATATATATATTCCATGCAATAGAAAAAATGCAATTTTAGATAGTTTGTCTGATGTTGTAAAGGCCAAAATAAAGCAACAAATTTCAGCCAAAAATATTTGGGATAGCCTTGAAAGTTTCTATTCAAAATAAACCCCCATAGTTGAAGCACCTGCCATTCTAGTCAAGGGAAAAGGAGATTCATTCAAAGATGAAGCAATATAAAAAAGGACAAGTAGTATTGACTAATAAGATGAAGGTAGCATGGAATAATATGAAGATGAAGAAGTTGTTGAAATTGTATGGGAAGAAGAAATCATTTATGTTCTTGATGAGTTAAGAAAAGAGAGAAGACAAAATGAGTATCTTAGGCATCAACTGCTAAAGTATAAAGAAGTATAAGAATCATATGATGTTATTCTAAAAGTACAATTAGAAGAAGCATTGAAAATATAACAAATCCTGATGAACCTACTAGAGGAAAAAGAAAAGATCTGTGATGCTCAAGAGGTTGAAATCATGTCCTTAAAGGATGAGTTGCATAAGACAACCAAGGCTATTGAACAAGAAGAAGATATTTCAAAAGAAAAAAAAATCACTAAAAGGACATCTGTAGAAGACCCAAGAGGAAGTTCATAATTTAAAAAGACAGATGTCAATTAGTAGTATTGATCAAAATACACTACTAAGGGAAAAGGAAGAAAATATTGAAAGGTTAGAGACTAGAGTTGCTAATAAAAAAGAAGCGGAGAGGATGCAAACACAACAAAGGATATATGAGAGATTCAAGAAGAGCACTAAAGTCCTACATGACATCCTTGGCCAACAGAGATCACCATTTGACAAGTTAGGTATCGATTTTGGCATCACTCAAGAAGGTGAAGGAGAAATATCTAGACTCCTAGAAAGAAAGAATGAAAAGAAACATAGAAGTCATAGACACAACAAAGAAAGGAATAATGATCAATAAGGAATGCCCCTCTAAGAATACCAACAATACACAGGTATCAAAGTATATTTCTTGGTGTTTTTTATTCTTGTAATAATTTTAGTCATAAGGAAATAAATTGTAGGGTATATGGAAAAGGTGAACACATGAGAAGGAGGAATATTAAAAATGTTGAGTGTTATACATGTCACACTTATGGACACATAGACCAAAATTGTATAAGCTTACCTGGACAAGGGAATGCAAATATTTGGAAGGAGAAAACAAAGGATGAGGATCTTGCACAACTTAACAAGGTTATATCTTACAACCAAATACCGAATCTGGTATGGAGAATAAAAGAGAAAAATATATAGAGAAGGACCTAATGGTTTTGTGCATTCAACAAAAGAAGAAGGCTGCTCTTTAACATGCCTATTTTAGAATGCTTACATTGATTACTGAGAAAGTCCTGAGCAATGAAAGAGGTTCTCAAGGGCATGGTGTAAATATGATCATGAAAAAAAGGAAGCATGAGGTTGGAAGATAAGAGTTGGTCTATCATATCTTAAGGAAAAAATTCAGAACTGTTTAAAGGAAACTATATGAACATTTTTGGATTGTTGGAGGACTTCCTTTATGGATGATTAGACTTAAATTAGGTCTCCTCAGGAGCTTCTGTTAGGAAAACATTAATAGGATTATTGAATATTAATTTTAGACAATGATAAACTTATATAGAAGACTATCATTAAAGGAGTTTGTTTGGTGATTTGAAGACTATTCTAAGCACATATTTCAAGGTGTTTTCTTTACAGATTTGTGTATACTTTTGTGGACAATTTAGAAACTGCTTTTGGTACAAATTCAAAAGTGTTAAGTGCTTCTTCAAAGAACAAATTTGAAAGTGCATTGAAAATCATTGAGAGTAGAAAATAGGACTTCATTGCAACAGTTATGAATAATCCTTGAAGTTATTTTGTGGTGAAGTCTATGAAGTATTTGAAGTATTTGAAGTAATACATTTCTCATGAAAATAAGTTTGCTTTTGTGGAAGGCGCACATAGTTAAAGTTAGCTATTTGAGGGTGCTTCTGTGTGCATAAAGAGTCCATAATCATGCTTTAGAATAGGCTTCCATAGGACCTTCTTCCTAGGGGGAGAATATACAGAGTCTCTCTTTTTCATTGCTATTAAACGGGGAGAGTAATAATCATCAAAAACCAACAAACCTGGATGTTGATACTTATTGAAAGAAGGATTTTGTTGTGCACATTGAAAGGGGGAGCAACTTAGCATCAATTCGATTGGTTCGACAATTAGGATCTTTTGGTTGCCATAAATGACAAAGGGGGATTGTTTTGCACATATGTTGTCATTTATGTCAAAGTGGTCATGGACATGGTCAGTTATAGCGCAATAATAGACACAGATGTAAACAAAAAGTATGGAAAGTGTGCACAATAATAGAAAGTATGACACACAAAAAGCGGAATTCGTGAAAAGATGAAAATAGAAGTGCACAAAAGGATCGAAGGATGAAAGGATAAACTGCACAGAAAAGGATTGATGACACAGATGGTATGGCATAGAATATGACGCATAGACAGAGTAAGTCGGGAAAGGTTGAAAACAATAGTGCGCAAAAGGATCGAAGGATGAAAGGATCAATGGAAAGAAGAAGATAAATGGCACAAAAAAGGGCCAATGGGACATAAGAAAATCTGCAGGGTGCTTTAAACTAGTGTGGCGAATGATGCAGTAAAGTGTGTTGAGATGAAGACGGTGTGACATAATAGACTGCGACGAATTGTGTGGAAGATTGTGCATAAGAGAATTTGTAGGGCACCTTAAGTTAGTGTGATGAATGACGTGATGGAGTATGATGAGATGAATCCCGTGTGACAAGTAACGAAGTGGAATGTGAAGCTAACAATTTGATGGGAAACTAGGTGAGCGTTCTGCAGGGAAAGTGTGACAAGGTGAAGACTTGTGACTTGACTCTTGCGTAGAATGCAAATTTCTGTGTCAATTTTGAGGAGATGAGCTAGAGCTTATTCATTGGAAGATTTGGTCTATTTTATTTAGTACTGCTAAAGGTTCCAACAACATTATGTTGTCGGGTGGTACTGTGTGATATTATGTCCACCTCTTCCATATTGGTGACCTATTATGTATCCCTATATCATATTTTTCGATGAAGACATCTTGATGTCAGTTGGTATTACATGGTAGTCAGAGTTGCAACATATAAATCTAGGGTAGCATTAAACATATTTTCAATTTTTGGAGTTGTAGCATCGAGAGTTTCAATGTTTGGAGTTGTAGCATCTGGAGTTAAAAACCCTAAAAAACTATAGAATTCAAAATGATGATAACTTCACTTCATGGACTCCATTTTGGCCAATTTTGTTTTTAAATTGGGTATTTTTCCTAGAGGAATTCAAATATCCAATTATTTTATGCAAAATATGAACACAAAATTTCAAAACTGAGTCTGAATTACGCCACCCCATTTTTCTCCTTAAAAAAAAGAAGAGAAATGCACCAAACATTTCTTCCCTTCTTTGGCCAAGGAAAGAGCTTTGATACCAATTTTTAAGTACCAAATATCTAAATACAAAAACACCACAATAAATCCAGAGAAAAATATAGAAAAAACCTCCTAATTTATTATTATAGAAACCCTTGAGGTAGGGAAACACCATACAATAGATCCTATTACAAAATGGATCCTCTTCTGTTCACTTGCCTCTTCGAGGGGGAAACCTCCTAATACGATATATGCTCCAAATACAATACTTCTTGATGTTTCATTACATTTCTTTAACCCATTTATATAGCGCTACCTGTTGGAATGTTAGTAGTACTTAGAGAGGGGGGGGGGGTGAATTGATATTGTGCACTTTAAACTCTTTTCATTTTACACTGATTTAAAACATATTAGAATTTATTGTTGCAAGCATTCATATCATAGAAATACTCATCATAATCAACACATTACATATATAGAATTAAAAACCTTGAAATTATTTTATAGATAAATGTCAACTTATGGAAAAATGATTTTCTGCGAGGACACCAATCCTCTTATGAGCACCGACTCATAAAATTTAGGAACCAATATGCACACAAGAACCAACCTACAAATGAAAGAGGACACCTATCCTTTATAAAAACCAACCTACACACCAGGCACCAACTTGGATACATGCACCAACCTGCAAATGAAAGAGAACACCAATCCTCTGTAGGCACCAACCTAGAGACATGCACCAACCTGCAAATAAAAGAGGCCACTGATCCTCTGTAGGCACCAACATAAACACTAGGCACCAACCTAGAGACATGAACCAACTTGGAGATAAGAACCAACCTACAAATAAAAAGGACAACAATCATCTTACAAATCAAACACCAAACTGGATGATCTGTAATTCCTTTAAAAAACAATTCTTCCTGAAAGTGATTGTAATCCACAACATTTTACTTCATAGAATATTCAATCTTATTCTCCACAAGGTTCATGAGGTATGAACTCTACTATGGTTCCTCGCTGTTTCATATCCTCTTCCTTCCACACACCACCACACTTAGCTTGATTAGATAATTTTTATTTTTAGTGATTACTTCCTTAATACCTTGTCCATGTACATATCGTGTATGGTTGGCCCGAGTCCATTTATTCTCTTTCAGGTCGATCTAGAAGATCCTCGATGAAAATTGATATTTTAACTTCCTTCTATCGCACACAATTTCCACATATAAACCTTAATGCTTAGGGCCCACCCGATTATATCTTTGTTTGATATCGTCCATCGATATGCGATTTCACTTATCGAGACAATCATGGTGCCTATTGGATCTTTGAGGCCTTGTCACTCAACAACCATAAGATTTATATCTTCATTCAATCTCGATCCTTGATTTTTGGTCATGTCATTAGGACCACAATGAGTCCGAATCACTCAATGCTATCTCAACCGTTGGATTTTTGATCAATGATTGTCGTTCATTCTCAGAGTTCTTCTTTTCAGATTGTCTTGATACCCACACCTTACGAATTATCCAAACACACGACTCCAAATTCCCGCATGCCTCTTTTTGGGTTCCGAAGGACTGAACAACCTCCATCGTTGATCCATTGTAATCAATGGTCTTGATTTAATATTCCTTGTTCTACTGCACCGGGTCTCATCGATCAACTTGAACGTGCTTTCCACATGTTGCATTTACACTCTTGGATCCAATTACCAGATGTCAAATTATTATTTGCTAATGCCACCTGTCCTGGTATCTGTCAACTGCCATGCGTCAAATTCTTATTCTCTAATGCCACCTGTTCTGGCCTCTGTCAGCTACCATGTGTCAAATTCTTATTCTCTAATGCCACCTGTTCTAGCCTCTGTTAGCTACCATGTGTCTCTTTCCAATTGCCAAAAAATATTCTTCAATTCCCTGACTTCAGAGTGGTGTAATTTCCCCACATATATTAACTTCGAATGGATGGATCGAAGAGGAATATTCTTTGATGGTGTTCCATTGGAGTATTGTAACAAACTCCGAACACTAGAATTTGAATTGATAACTCTGAAACACTTGACTCTATCGGATGAAACTTGTTTTCATCTTAGCCATAAACTTCCTACTCCAAATAGATATCCATCATCCATCGCTCTTCCTCCGTCGGAGTATTCTTCGTTTCTATATCCTCTCGACTCCAAATATTCTACTTTGAAGGATTTTCACTGCTACTTCAGACTTCGAACCAAATACTAACTCTGGCCTTTGATATAGAAGATATTTACTCCATATATAATCTCCTCCTTCCAATATTTAAACACACAAATAAATTCTTGGTCTATTAAATCAATGCTCCCATTTGATTCTTCACCTTGATCTGACGGTTCTTGTTTCTCTATGCCTGTAAAGGGTTTTTGAACTCTGTTCTCTGAAGGGATTCGAACCTTGATCAACCTGCACAAAAAAAAGACTCAACTTACATTCTACCACTATCTTCATTCGATTCCAGGATGAATTTGACCTACAATTGGATACATGATCTCTTCGATGATCGATGATCAATGTCAACTCTTCTTTTCATTGTAACTTTTCAAAATTGAATCTTATTATGTATGTGGGATAATTTGATGATCGTTGTTGACTTGATCTTGGTTAACTGAGACCTCTCTTGCTAGGCTCATTCATTCAATAATTTCCTTAGATTCCTCTACATTGTCTAGTTTTAGTAATATGTAATCATTCTGCTACAATATTTTAATCTTTGTACCTTCTCGATTTTGTTGTCTATTTGGAGACATCTCATCTAGCTTCCAAAATTCATTTTCTTCAATTTTGTGTAGCCCAAAATTATTCTAGTTGTCTTACTCTTTCACAGTGAACTTCATCTTTCTCCTCTTTAACTTTAGTAGGTCATATTTCATTTGTTTGGTTTGATTCTTAGAGTCTCGTCATGTCAGTTTCTAGTTCTAGTTCGATCCTTATACCTATTATTCACATAGGGTAGATATCCACAAGACATGGTGGCCTTCATTTTCTCCCATATCATTGAAAATAGTCAGTATTTCCCCGTTGTGATATCAATGACCTTGATGACTACCTTTGACATCAATGGAAACACAATTTCCAACAATATCCCCCTTTGTCATTGATGGAAACATACAATCTTTTCTGATATTTCTACAATATGTTCTAATCATATCTCCCCCTTATAATATAAAGTTTGTTGTAATCATATGTCCCCCTTATAATCTTTTCTTATTTTTCTACAGTCTATTGTAATCATATCCCCCCCTTTTCTCTTTACTCTCCCCATTTGACATCAATGGAAAAGGTTTTCTGTATTCTGAAATTTATTCACTGTAGCCAACAATGTTCTTGTCTTTCTACTGTTCCCCTTGAGCATGTTCCCTTTTCTGTTTCTGTATCTCCCCTTGAGATAATTCTCTTCCTTACACTATACTCTTCATTTTTCTTTGCAACGTGCAACCATATGCACTCTCCCCCTGAGATTTTAGTTCTTCTAAGATCCCAATAACTTTCACTGGGAAATGGGAATGACTCCCATTTTCTGTCTGAGATACTCAAATATATCTCTAGGTAGTGGTTTGGTAAACATATCAACAATTTGTTCCTTGGTAGGAACATCCTCCAACTTGACAATCTTATCATTCACTTATTCTCTCATAAAATGATATTTGATTGGGATATGTTTTGTCTTTGATTGCATTGTTGGGTTCTTGGAAATGATTATGGCACGAGTATTGTCACAAAGTATAGAAATTGGATTATTTCATTCTACCTTAATATCTTGAAGTGCTTGATTCATCCAAAGGATTTGTGTGCAACAATATGCTACTGAAAAATACTCTTCTTCTTCCATGGATAAGGAGATTGAAGAGTGTTTCTTGCTTAACCATGATACTAAACAACTTCCCAAAAAGAATACAACACCACTTGTGATTTTCTTGTCATCAATAATGCTTGCCCAATCTACATCAATGTATGTTTTTAAAGTAAAATTATCTCCTTCTGGATACTAGAGTCCAAAACCCCCATTGTTCCCTTCAAGTATCTGAGAATTCTCTTAACTTCCATCACATGTGATTCTTTTGGTGTAGATTGAAATCTTGCAACCAATCCAACGACTTGCATAACATTAGGAATTGATGCAGTTACATATAAAAGGCTACCAATCATTGATCTATACATGGTGTGATCATCCTCTGGTGATTTAACATACTTACTAAGATTACAACTTGTTTTCATGGGAGTACTGACAGGCTTGCAATATTCCATGTTGAACTTCTTTAACATCTCCTTAATGTATTTTGTTTGAGAAATGAATATTCCTTTATTTTACTAAGATATTTGTAGTCCTAGAAAGAAGGACAACTCACCCATCATGGACATATCAAATTATTTTTGCATGTCTTTTGAGAACCTTTGACTCAGATCATCATAGTCGCTTCCAAAAATGATATTGTCTACATAGAATACAATGATAATTGTATTTCCATTTTCTTCTTTGATGTAAGTATTACTTTTTGCAGTTCCTCTCTTGAAACCTTGCTGCTGTTGGTACTTATCAAGCCTCAAATACCAAGATCTAGGTGCTTATTTTATACCATAGAGTGCTTTCTTCAGTTTTCACACATAATTTTGGTTGTCTGTCAGTTGAAATCCCTCAGGTTGTTCAATGAATACTTTTTCTTCAAAAATTCCATTTAGAAATGAAAATTTAACATCCACTTGATAAACTTTGATACTCTTGTAGCTTGCAAATGAAAAAAAGATTATAATGGCTTCTAGTCTAGCTACTGAACAAAACATATAATCAAAGTCTACCTGTTCTACTTCAACATATCCTTTACATACTATTCTTTCCTTATTTCTCACTACTTGTCCATCCTCATTTAGTTTGTTCTTAAAACCCACTTGGTGCCAATTACATTCTTGTTCTTTGATCCTGAAACTAACTCCCAAGTTTTGTTTTTCTTAATTTAATCTAATTCTTCATCCATAACGTTAACCTAGTTTTTATCTTTGATGGCTTCCTTGAAGTTCTTGGGTTTTATTTTAGACAATAGAGACATATTTTCATGGTAAGGTGATCTTATTATTTGTCTTCTCATTCGGACACCTTTGTTTTTCTCTCCAAGAATAAGTTCTTTAGGGTGGTTCTTTTGAACATACCTCGAGGGAGTATTTTGTCTTATATAGGAGCTTCTACTTCTTCTTCTGAATTATCTTCCTCATTATATTTATCTTCTTCTTCTTCTTATACATTATAGTCCTCATTATCTTGCTCTTCTTCACTATAGCTTGTTGTTGTTGACTGGTCATTTGTTTGCTTCTTGATCCTTCCAAGCTTTTCATCATCCACTCTTACATTTGCAATATCAACAATTTGATCCAATTTCATATTTAAACATCTATAAGATTTTATTTTAGAAGAATACCCAAGAAAAATACCTTCATCACATATGGAGTCAAACTTTCCAATATTGTCAACATCTCTTTTTATGTAGCATTTGCTTCCAAAGATTTTAAGGTGTTTGAGATTTGTTGTCATTCCTTTCTAGAATTCATATGGAGTTTTGTCACTATTAGCTCAGAGCAATTATTTGTTTAAAATATAGACAACTGTGTGGATTGCATCTCTCCAAAATACATCTAACAGTTTATCTTGATTTATCATAGTTTTGGTCATTTCTTGTACAATACTATTTTTCCTTTCAACCACTCCATTTTGTTGAGGAGTTCTTGTAGCTGAGAAGTGTCTCATTATTCCATGATCTTCACATAATTTATTGAACTCATTTGAGGTGAATTCTCCTCCATTATCTGATCTTAGACATTTGATCTTCAAATCTGTTTCATTTTCAACCAATGCTTTGAAATCTTTAAACTTTCCAAAAGCTTCTAATTTATGCTTGATAAAGGTTACCCAATACATACTTGTGTAATAATCAGTGAGCAACATGAATTAATGATTACCTTGTAGACTTTGTGATTTGGTTGGCCCACAAAGATTAGTGTGGATGAGTTCCAATGGTCTTGATGTTGGATATTCCTTGGTTCTGAATCTCACTTTAGTTTTCTTCCCATGTTGACAATGTTTACAGATTGGGTTTGTGGGCCTGATGATTTTTGGCATGCCTTTTATGCCTTGATTTTTACTGATATTAATTAAGTTGTAAAAAATTAAATATCCCTTTCTTTTATGCCATAACCAACTTTCACCTGTTTGTCCCACACAACAGACTTCTCTTCCAATTTTATTTAGAATGTATACATAGTTTAGAGTTCTTATTGTTGTTGCTATTATTTTTCCAATGTCTTCTTTTCTTATTTCACATTCCTAAGATTTAAACAAGAGTGTGTGTCCCTAGTCACATAGTTGACTAACACTTATAAGGTCATGCTTTAGGTCTTCGACTAGAAGAACATTTTCTGTTGTGGCCTCTGACTTCCAAGGCTAACTTTACCTTTCCCAATTATTTTGGTAGATTTATTATCTCCAAATGAAACACTTCCTCCCTTATCTCTCTTTAGCTTAATAAAATTGTTTTTTATCCCCAGTCATATTTTTTGAGCATCCACTGTCTATGTACCAATAGCTCTCTTTGTCTTGAGAATGCATTGCTCAATCACATTCTTCCTGAGAAATCTTCTCTTGTTTCTTCCTCAAGAATTTGGTAGTATTGTTGTCAGTAGTATGCTTCTCAATAGAGAACCGTGTCCAACTCTTGCAATCCTGATATTTATGGCCAAAATTATGGCATTTATAACATTCAATATCGTAGTTAAATAATGGAGAAAATGAGTTCCTATTTCTGTTGTCAACATAATTTTTTATTTTGTTTCTCACACAATTATTTATTGAAGCATTGAACATGCCTCCATTTCTTGTTTGGTCATGTCTTGGATATGCTCTGCAATCTATTGCCTTATGTCCAAAATTATTGCATGAATAACAATTACATAGAAATAGATATTCATACATGTTCATAGTTGGTCTTCTTGGTGTCATCACCTTTCTAAATTTATCTTTCCCATGAGGAACAACTGCCTTCTGCTGGTCTGGGTTACTTTTTTGTGTTCTCATTACTTTCAATGGGATTGATCAAGGCCGTAGCATAACTTATGGGTTCTTCCTTGGATTTTTGTAACGTGAGGTTGGGAATGTAGTTGAGTCCAATTTTGTCGAAAGGTGATATTTGGTTACTGAGCATATTGTCTAACATCATGGAACTTTGCTAAAATGTTTTACTGTTATTCAACTTAGCTATAAGTACATCGATTCCCTTCATTAAGGAAACATGCTCTTTTTCAAGTTTCTCACAATATTCTTCTTTGTTTTGCAGTTGAATCATTATTTCCTCTTCAATTTTCTTCTGTTCTTCTAGTTGAGAAACCGGATCAGAATTATGTGACAATTTTTATTTCAACTTTCTATTCTTTCTTCTGAGCCTTTTTATTTTATCTAGGGAACAAAGTAATTCTCCTTCAAAATCAACATCCACATATTCATTTTCTCCAATCTCTAGGACACAATTATTGTCTTCATCTTCATTAGACTCTGTTTTGTGAGAAATGAACATAACATCTCCTTCAATCTCTTCATCACTTTCAGAAGATGAGTAATCATCCTCTTTGGAATAGAGATTCTTCTTTTGCTTCTAGAAGTATTTGTTCCTTTGAGTTTTATCCTTTATTCTTTCATTAGAATTAAAATTATCCTTATATTTGTTGTCCCTTTTTTTATTATGAGGGAATTTGGCCGCAAAGTGTCCTACTTCACCACAATTAAAACATTTAAAAGGAAGATTACCTTATATTTTTCGGTTCCTCTTTGGAGCCTTCTCACAAATCTCGCTTCTTCTGCATCAGACTCATGATTTGAGCTGTCACTTGATCTTTATTTTCTTCTGTTGGTATTCTTTGAGAATTTGAATGTTGCTTCTCTTTTAGGTACTTCTTCTTGTCCTATTCACATCTCATAGGTTGTAAGAATTCCATGTAATTTATCCAGTGTTAGTTTGTCCAAATATTTTTTGTCTTCAAGAGTTGATATCTTAGGATTGAATCTCATAGGTAGTGACCTGATTACTTTCTGCACAATGAATTTCTCATCAATGGTTTCCCCCAAACCTCTAATCTGATGTTTACAATTTCATCTACATGTAAAAGGTATGCTGCAATGTTTTCTTCTTTATTCAACTCCAGGCTTTCAAATTGACTCCTATGAGTTTGCAGCTTTGCTTGCTTTACTTTATCATATCTTTCATGGGTGTTCTGTAGTTTATCCCACATCTCCTTTGCTGATTTACAGTGCATAACTTTGGTGAATTATGATTTCGATAACCCTTCCAAAATTGCATTCATGGATTTTTCATTGTTGTCACTGAGCTTATTTTCACCTATACCAAAAAGTGTATTTTCTAGGGTTTCATAACCATTCTTAACTGATTCCCAGACATCATACCCTAGTGACTACAAATACACTTTCATTTTGATTTTCCAGAAGGTGTAATCTGTTCCATCAAAGTATGGAGATTTGCTTAAGGATAATCTCTCCTTTTTATCCATGTGACATGCTGTGATCTTCCTTCCAGTGGTCAGACTATTGTTGAAGGAACCCACTTTGATACCAATTGTTGGAATGTTAGTAGTACTGAGGGCGGGGGGGGTGAATCAATACTGTGCACTTTCAACTCTTTTCATTTGACACTGATTTAAAACACATTATCATTTATTTTTGCAGACATTCATATCAGAGATATAACCATCATAATCAAAACATTACATATATAGAAGTAAAAACCTTGAAAGTATTTTATAGATAAATGTCAACTTGTGGAAAAACAATTTTCTGTGAGGACACCAATCCTCTTATGAGCACCGACTCATAAAATTCAGGAACTAACCTGCATATAGGCACCAATTTGGAAATGAAAGAGGGCACCAATACTTTGTAGGAACCAACCTACACACTAGACACCAACCTAGATATAGGCACCAACCTGCAAATGAAATAGGACACCAATCCTCTATAGGCACCAACCTACACACCAGGCACCAACCTGGAGACAGGAACCAACCCACAAATAAGAGAGGACATCGATCCTCTGTAGGCACCAACCTACACACCAAGAACTATAGGTCCTTGACCAAGTTTTGAGGAAACCTTGGTCAGATTTGGACCACTTTTGGTCTTCGACACATTGTTCGAAGAAGGAGCGCCTAGGCGGAGCTGAGACCACGGATCTCACCCATTTTTACGGGCTATGTGGACCCAGTAAGGGGTCCTCTAGGGTTTTTGTAATAGGTTTATGGGATGTCGGCCCATGGGGTTTACCCATGATCAGGCCTTATTTTAAGGGTTTGTAAAAGTATAAATAAAGAATAATGTATGGTAGAAGAATAAGATTTTTAAGTAGTTTGTGGAGCTAAGTGAAAGTAGCTCGAATGACTTTGTGCCAAGGAATGTACGTGTGTTAAGTCTTTGTGCTCAGTAGAGGGTTGGATATGTGCCCTAACCTAGTTTTAGAAGGAGGATCTAGTGCTTAGTGCGAAGATCTCCTGTCCTATGCGAAGCTTGACCCTGTGGCTTAGTGCATAGGAGTGAATGAATGTAAGATTCGAGCACATAATAAAGAAGGCGAAGTGGTTGGTGGACGTAGCCCCACATTGGGGTGAACCACGTACATTTGGTGTCTTAAGGTTTGCTTTGTACAATGTTATATTTGTTATGTTTTGCTTAGTGCTTAGATTAGATGTGTAATGAACATGTATGTGTTGCTTAATTGCATTGCTTATGTTAGAATGATAGATCCGATTCAAGGTGCTATGTACTACGTGGTTGAAGTAATTAATCTTTGTTTTTACTGCACTAGATCTATTCTTGGGTATGTTCTGCGATGTTAATAAGGTTAATGAACTAATGTATATCACTTCTTAAGTGCTAACAGAATACCCCGTGAAGTGTTATTATCACATATTTTTGTCCCAACTTGGTTATAGACACTTGCATCCTGTAACCCCCCCTGCTTCTACCTTAGGTGAGACCTCTCTTGCTTTGCAAGTGTTTCCGAAAGGGCCAGTAATCGGGGTTTTGTTGGTGCACTATTAAGCGTTGAACCTTGGGTCTGCACCTGTGCCAACATGAAGCAACCTGGAGACATGCACCAACCTACAAATAAAAAGTACAACAATTCTATTACAAATTAGGCACCAACCTCGATGATCTATAATTCCTTTCAGAAACAATTCCTCCTTAAATCGATGGTAATACACAACAATTCACTTCACAGAATATTCAGTCTTCTTCTCCACAAGGTTCATGAGATATGAACTTTTCTTTGCTTCCTCACTGTTTAAGATCCTCTTCCTTCCACACACCACCAAACTTAGCTCGATTAGAGCATTGGCATTTATAGTGATTACTTCCTTAATAATTTGTCCATGTACATATCGTGTATGGTTGGTTCGAGTCCATCAATTCTCTTTATGCAGAGCTACAAGACCCTCCATGAAAACCAATATTTTAACTTTTTTATGTCGCAAAAAATTTCCACATATAAGCCTTAATGATCATGGGCCGCATGATTATTTCTCGGTTTGATCTCATCCATCGATATGTGATTTCACTTATTGGGAAAATCGACGCGCCTATTAGACCCCTGGGGCCTTGTCACTTAGAAACTATTAGATTTATATCTTCATTCAATATCCATCCTTGATTTTTGATCATGTCATTGGGATCGTTGATAGACAATTTTCATTGGTTCTCGAAGTTCTTATTTTCAGAGTGTCTCAATACTTGCAATTTATAGCTTCTCCAAACACATGACTCTAAATTCTTGCACACCCTTTTTCATGTCCTGAAGGACTAAACAACCTCCACCATTGATCCTTGTAATCAACGGTCCTGATTTAATCTTCCTCATTCTACCGCGCTAGGTCTTGTCGGTCAACTTGCATGTGCTTTCCACGTGTCACCTTTACACTCATGGATCCAATTTCCATGTGTTAGATTATTATTCGTTAATGCCACCTATCCTGTTCTTTGTTAGCTACCACATGTCAAATTCTTATTTTCTAATGCCACTTGTCTTGGTATCTGTTAGTTTCCACATGTCTTTTCCCAACTTCCATGAAATATTCTTCGATTCCATGACTTTCAGAGTGGTGGAACTTCCCTGGTTCTCTTAATGCCGAATGGATGACATCGAAGATAAATATTCTTTGATGGTGTTCCATCGGAGCATTGTAACAAACTCCTAAAACTAGACTCCGAAATGATGACTCCAAAAYGATTGACTCTATCTACTGACATGTGTGTTTATCTTGACCATCATCTTCCTAATATGAATAGATATTCATCATCCGTTGCTCTACCTTYGTTAGAGTATTCTTCGTTGCTATATCCTCTTGACTCTGAATATGATACTCCAAAGGATTTTCAYTGCTACTTCAGAATCCAAACCYCGGACTGACTCTGGTTGTTGATCTGGAAGACCCTTACTCCATATAAAATATCCTCCATCCAATATTTAAATGCACAAATAAATTCTTGGTTAGATGAATCAACACTCCCATTTGATTCTTCGCCTTGATTCGACGGTTCTTRTTTCTCTACGCTTGCAAAGGGTTTCAGAACTCTGTTCTCTAAAGGGATTTGACCCTCGATAAAATTGCACATAAACATAGACTCAACTTCTATTCTTCCACGATATTCATTCGATTCCACAATGAATTCAATAAAAAATTGGATACATCGATCTATTCTATGATCGATGATCGATCTCAACTCTTGTTTTCATCGTAACCTTTCGAAATTGAATCTTATTGTGTATGTGGGATTATTTGATGATTGCTGCTCACTTGATATTAGTTAACCGAGACCTCTCTTGTTAGGTCGATTCATTCAACACTTTCCATAGCTTCCTCTAAACCATGTAGTTTCAATAGTCTGTAATCATTCTGATAATTTTTTTTTATATTTTTACCTTCTCGATTTCGTCGTCTATTTGGAGACATCTCGTCCAACTTCATAACTTCATTTTCTTCAATTCCGTGCAGCCCAAAATTATTCTAGTTGTGTTACTCTTGCACAATGAAATTAGTCTTTCTCCTATTTAATTGTAGTAGGTTGTATTTCATTTGTTTGGTTTGATTCTTAGAGTCTCCTCCTGTCATTTTTTGGTTCTAGTTCGATCCTTAGACCTGTTATTCACATAGGGTAGATATGAACAACACATGGAGGCCTTAATTGTCTTTGCTTATCATTGAAAACAATTAGTCTTCCCTTGTTTTTATATCAATGACCTCCATGACTACCTTTGAAATCAATGAAAACACAATTTCCACCACTACCAACCACCTAAGAACATTCTAGAGGATAAACCTTCTAGAAGTGGTGACCGTCTAAGAATTCCTCTTACATTTATATTTATGTTCACATAAATATATCTAAATACCATAGTGGGACTTATTTAATAATATAGTGGACGTATTCCACCTTATATTGAATGACCTCTATTATTATCACTAGGGACCTTCGTCGCCCCGACCACTACCCAAATGGAAGCAATTTTTTGTGGCTCAGTCGGTCTGGGCGTAATGAAAAGGACAAGTAAACTATTGCAGAAAGGAAACAAAAATTGGCCAATATATAATCCTGATGGTGACTATGTTGAATGTAGTTCACACACTTTTGCTATTTGATATCAATAAAAAAACTCTGCATATAGCTAACCAATTCAAACACTTATGTGATCACACATAAGAACTAAAAAAAACATAATTGACCACTATCAAAATAAAAAATGCAAGTGTTATAGAATAAGATAATTTACCAGCTATGAACGAGTAATTAAATGAAATACGTGGACACAATACTTAATCCAAATTACAAAAATATGTCACAATATAGATACAATACACAATACCTATCTAAGGAGGGGGAATTAACTCTCTAGGTAAGGCATGGGTAGAAAGCTAGCCCTTTATCATCATTGTTTATAATTGTTTACACCTAACCCTTTATCATCATTTTCATCGCCATCATCGTCATAATTTTCATCATCTTCATGCTCATTGTTAGCGTCATCACATCATTTTCATTTTCATCATCATCGTCTTCCATTGTCATAATCATCGTCATCATCTTCATGGTCATCATCATAATCATTGTCATTTATTTATGTTATAAATTATTAGTACTTGTATAGTTTTTGTTTAAATTAATATGCATGAATGGGTATGGGGAATTGAGAGTGACGTGAGTAGGGGGAGGGGGCGAATGAGCTTCCACCTTCACGTGGTTGGCCCTGTTTAGTAGAGAATAAATTATTCTAGAAACTAAGTGGATCTCATTAATGATATTGTTTTTAGAGATTATTTAATGTAATTTGATGTGGCATCGTCATTGTCACCTTCATCATTGTCATCATGATCATCGTCATTGTCATCATAATCATCGTCACTGTCATCGTCATCATCATCATATGCATCATTTTCATTGTCATCATGATGTTGGAACACACAAGGAGTTGTGGCATGATGATGGAACACTCATTGCCATTGTCATGATCATCATCGTCATCATTGTCATCACCATAATATTCAACATTGTCATCGTTGTTGTCCTCCTCCTACTCATCATCATCATCGTTAACTTAGAGAACTAATGGAAAGGGAAACTATCCCTTAAGTCATACCACTTAATTTATTGTGCACTTGTATAGTGGAATGAAAATTATGAAACCCATAACTAGAAAGTAAAATAATGTCGTGACTTAAAGGAAAATACAAGAAACTAAACCATTAAGATTGGCTTTAGACTCCACCTAAGAAAGGACAAGTATTCATGATTGTCTCATCCTAACCTAAAATAATTTTTTGAAAAGGATTGGATCAAATTTAAGTACTTAGAACAATTCTCACACCCCTACTAAATTGTGCCATCCAACTAATCCAAATTGATGACACCAAAATATTTATTTTTCACTATGAGAAGTGGGGCCAACTAGTTCATATAGAGTTCACGATGATGCTTCAAATATTTACTATCACACAATAATAATATATCACCTTTATTGAAGGTCTTTTTCTTGATATTACAGTCAAGCCATGCCTTCTATCTTACCTCTAACACATTATGATGGAATTTTTATAGGGACTTGTCTTTTGCACCCAATGCCATTTTAGTTTTTTCAAGTGCTCCTGAATTGATGCTTCTTTTGACATGTGAATGACTTAGGAAATGGGTTAAATAAACCATACAAATTCAATAGGGATCACCATTTATTTCCATATAATAGCCTAAAATCTATAACCAAAAAGCATGAATTGGTTGGTAGGTAGATCCTATTGACCATTATTCATGAAATATCAATTCAAATATTTCTTATTAAATGCCAACTTGTACTCATCAAATCAACATTTAACTCATAGAACTAATGGAAAGGGAAACTATCCCTTAATTCATACCACTTAAGTTATTGTGCACTTGATGTGCCACCTCTAGTATATGATGCAATCCATAATTTGTGACACAATTTGACATTGACATAATCATCCCATACCTTCGATACTTGATTCAATTTAGGTTTCTTTAATCAAATCTCTTATGGCTAATTTTCAATAAAGTGTCGCCAATCAAAAATATCCTTGAAGTCACTTTGGTCACTCCAAAAAGAAGAGTACTGATCCAAAGAAGGAAGGACAAGAGTTCCGATTATGATTCTCTCAACAACAACCATGTTACATATCCCAGTTCGCATTTGATTCAATCCACTGTTCACATTGACCATAATGTATCCATTTGTACCCAACCCTTTAAAATTTTTTGGAGCGATCAATGCACTTCTCAGAGTTGTCACTTTTTGGTTTCAACTAGAGAGTTGAAATATTTTCCAATATTGAGCAAGACCAAACTCATTTTAAGTGCAAAGAAACAATCTTTTCTTAATGTTTTTCCACAACCCCTTTACCACTTTTAGTGTTACTTTCAGTGCATCTGAATTTGCTCCGACACTTTGTGTGTTTGACTTGCAATTTCATTTGATGACTCAATCCAAACAAAGTTTCTAGTATCACTTAAGGTGCTTGGCTCTCTCTTCTTCAAATTTTTTTAATGTTTGTATGCCTAATAAAGTAACAAAAATATCTAGATTGGAAATTTTGAGGTGACAAAAAATTGGCGGGTTAAGGTAAATTTTTGCAAGAAATTAGAAAAGTTTAACAAATTTTTTCTATGTTACAAAAATCATCATCATCTTCATTGTTAATGTCATCAAGATTGTCATCATCGTCATTGTCACAGCCGTCGTCATCATCATCATCGTCATCGTCGTTGTCATCATCATCATTATTGCCATTGTCATGATCATCATCATCATTATTCTTGTCATCGTCATTGTTATCACCAAAATACACATTGTCTTTTTTGTTTTCATTTTCATCATCATCATCCTGATCATGATCATCATCAATATTTTCATCGTCACTATCATCACCGTCATAATCATCATCACCATCAATATTGTTATTGTCATCACAGTCATCATCGTTATAATAGTTAAGAGACATGTGATTTACTTGTTATACATACCATACCCCCCTATGGGGCTTCACTTACATTTGTTTGCATTTGGTAATTTATACAATATATATAATATATTATATAAATTGTATATTATACAAATTATATGTTATACAAATTATATATTATATAATTTATAATTTATAATTTATATAATATATTATATATACAATATAAATTACCAAATGCAAACAAATGTAAGGAAAGCCAAACAAAACCTCGATCCCAAGAAAATGAGACCTCAAACCTGACAATTATTTCTGATCGGCCTGACCCCAACTGTAAGAGAAAAAAGAGGAACGACAGCCCTAGCAAGACCCCGACAATGATTTCTGACTAGCCCGACACCAAATGAAAGAGACAAAAGAGAAGTGACAACCATAGCCCCGCCAACTGAGGAAAAATAGAGAGTGATAGAGGAGGCCCTAGATTGAGCATCAAAGGAGACCCCACCTAGACCAACAATGACACCAAAATCGGTAAATTTATCTCTCGATGTCGTTATTCTCTCATGGTATTTACTATTTGTATATTCTTGAACTGTACACACTTTTCTCCACTTTGTCAACTCTATTCCTAAATCAAGGACTCTCATTGAGAGGTACAATAGTGCTACGAGGAACATAACCCTCCCTCTAAGGCACAATGAATGATATGGATATCAATAATGCTCATAAGTTATCATTGGAAAATGAATCCAAAATACCTTCTTTGACTACAATGCCTTGAACGGAGGTGGTATGCAGGCCTGGTGAGCACTCTTGAATTACCTATTGATGGTTGGACTTGGGCTGATACATATTCTAGCTCAATAAGCTCAAAGATCCTTGTGAATATTTTTTTGACTCTGAGAGAACCTCGCTGGATATTTCTGTGACTCAGAGAGCCCTAGAGAAGGATGAATACTGACAGTTTGACATTATTTACCCTTTCTTATTGTTGGGATCAATCCTTTTCCCCAAAATTACTTACACCAATTTCACAAAGAAATATCAAGTTAAATTCCCCAAATTAGGATTTCACACCCTTTGCAATATACATCTCGGTTTGATGGTGTGAGCCAATTAAATTATTGTATTGTGTCACAAAATTTGTGATCAGTGTGTTGCATCTGTTGGACAATTGGTTGTCATTGGTGTCAACCCTTATAGTGTTTGATATACCCAAGCGTTGTGGTCGATATTGATGGTGAGTTAGTTTTCATTAATTTGAACAAGGGTGGTTGATGTCAACAAATATGATGGGTGCATTTGATGAAGTCTACATGAAGCCCCAGAGGGTGGTCATGAGACCCAAAGTTGTTTGAGGAATAAGGACACGAACGACAATGCAAATGCATATAACATACTCATAAATGGATAGTCCTCTTCATGCCATTTCCGGTGATATGTGGTACGGAACATGGTTCCTCATGGTTAGGGAGATATTCCCTCATGAAGTTGGAAGCCCCAAAGAATGGTCAAGAAGCCCTTAATTGGTTACAAGTAACTAATGAAAGAGTAAAGTTGTTGCAATAGGAAATTTCAAGAATCCCTAATATTAAGGAGAGAAGTTACTTGGAAAAAGTATAAATACACCTCAAGGAGTCTCTCATAAGTACATACCCACATTCATTGAATATATATCTTATGAGAATATTTTTCTCTATTGGTGAATATGAGGTTGAGTCTGAGGCAATGAAGAAAGTGTACAAGAAGAGCAAAAGTTTCAGATCTGCAAAGAGGAAGAATTTTTTTTGTAACCCTAATTAAGCAGGCCCTCACGAGTCAGCTTGAGGGTGTCACTCGAGGCACCCCCAGGGTTGCATAGTGCTCGTCTTGCAAGGCCTCGTGTGACATGTAGTCTTTGTCCCATGAGGAGAATACATTAGTGAATGAGAATTCTTGTGCCAGGTTTTTTACGCCCAAGTTTGTCTATTTGTATGATATATGATGTAGTAGGCCATCTACAGGTTACAAGTATTATTATGTGTTTGATTTTAGAGTTACATGTTATGGTTATGGTGCATGATTGGTATATTGTTGAGACATTGTCACATGATTGAGACACATCTTAGGTGCATGGTGTTGGCACTTATATGAGTTACATTTCCGGATGATATTGATGCATGGTTGATGTAACTCTTGTGTTGGTACATGCTTGATGTATGTCATGGAAGTGATTGTGTATGGTACGCCTTGGTGATAGTATGATACATTGTTAGAGGCACATCTTGGATGTATGGTACATGCTAGTTGAGGTATAACTGTTGAGGTACATTTCTTATGCATATCTTGGACAAATTAGCACATGGTTTATACTTGAGGAACATGGTATGATGTAGATTCTTGGTACATGTATGAGGTGTATGTCTTAGTGATGTTGGTACATGTGAGGTACACCTTGGTGAGGTTATGATACATTGATTAGTAACACATATTGGCTATATTGGTATCTTAGTATTGTGGCTATCTTGGTTATGGTTTAGGCACTTCATTGATGATATCCTATGATATGGTACATGGTTGATGCATGAGATGGTGCATTGTTGATGCATGATTTGGTACAAATTTTGGTGCATGGTTGATGCACAGTATGGTATAGGTTGATATGCATGGTCAATGCATGGTTGGAACAGGTTGATTTACATGGTATGGTAGAGGTTGATGTGCATGGTTGATGAGTGATGTGCATGGTTTGGTGATGGTAGTTGTATCCATGTGAGTGGATCTGGTTGATGATGTTATATCAATGACACTGACAGGTTGGACACAATGACGGGTTATATACAGAGATAGGTTGACAGGTTACAGGTTGATGTGACAGTGGTAGTGATTGTGGTAGTGACATTTTGGTCTAAATTTATATTTCAGGGCGATAGGATGATGAAAGGAAAGGAGGTTGTAGCCTCCTTCCGGTTGGTGCCAGAGAAATAGGGAGTTGGAGCTTCCTTCAGTTTAGAGCTTGAGAATCGGGGGGTTTTATCCACCTTCTGGTTGGAGCTAGATAATTCAGGGAGTTGTAACTTACTTTAGGCTGGAGCTTGAGAATCAGGGGGTTGTAGCCTCCTTCTAGTTGAATCCAGATAATTCAGGGAGTTGTAGCTTCCTTCAAGTTGGAGCCTGCAAATAGGGGGTCGTAGCCTCCTTCCAGCTATAGCTAGAGAATTGGGAAGTTGGTGCTTCCAATGAATGTATTCTTGACAACATATAAGAAAGAATTATGTGGTTTTCTCCCATTTGGGTTTCCACGTAAATTCTGGTGTACTGTGTATATGATGTGATATCATTGATGTGATGCTGCTTATGTTTATATACTCATGGTATGTTGGATACTTTCATAGATGATACATTGATGATATACTGTTTATTAATTTGAAGTTTATATATTGTCGTTAAAAGTGGTAAAAGTGCTCATACTGATTCACACCCCCCCCCTCTCAGTATTCCAACAATTGGTATCAGAGAAGGTCCTTTAGGAAATAATTTAACAACTTCAAGGAGATCATGGAATACACTAAGATTGGAGCACCTAGGTTTGATGGTTAGATCTATGCCTTTTGGAATAAAAGGATGCAAACCTTTTTGCAAACACATGGATTTGATGTTTAGCAGTCAGTAGCAGACAGATATGCAACACCAACCACTCCACAAACTATCAAAGATGGAAAGAAACTCAATGAAAACAATTCAAAGTATAAAGGCACCATTCTAAGTAGTATGGATGATTCAATATTTTTCAAAGTTATGCATTGCAAGACCACAAAGGATCTTTGGGATAAAATTTAAAATATTTACAAAGGAGATACCAAAGTTAAGGGAGCTAAGCTTCAAAACCTTAGAGCTAAGTTTGAGCAATTGAAGATGAGGGAAGATGAAAACATTGCAACCTAATTCTTGTAAGTTGATGAAACAATGAATAATATTAGAGGACTGAGAGAAGAAGTTGATGAATCAATGGTCGTTCAAAAGGTTCTAATACCTATACCTATGAGATTTGATCCTAAGATAACAACCCTGGAAGAAATAACAAATCTTGACAGTTTGAGCATGGACGAGCTACACAAAATATTCACAGCTTATGAAATGAGGATAGAACAAGAGAACCCAATCATGAAGGAAGAAACATTCAAAGCATCCAAGAATACAAAGAAGCAAAACAAGAAAAATTCAAAGACAAATTGTAGATGCAACGATGACTCAGACGAGGATGAAGAAACAACCAAATTTGTAAGGAAGTTGAAGAAAGGAACCGACAAGTACAAAGGTATGCTTCCCTTCAAATGTTTTAATTGTGATAAAATTGGTCATTTTGTAAATACATTTCCTTATGCTAAGAAGTTAGATAGTGATGAAGAAGAAGATCCCAAGAAAGAAAATAAATATCAAAAGGGAAACAAGAAAGGAGATAAAAGAAAAGTCTCTAAGAAAAATCTCTACTTAAGAGAAGACAATTATTCATCTGACGAGGATGATGAAAGTGATAGTGTGTTGGACGCTTGGGCTGACCCAAGTTACGATCTCAATAGGTTTCCCAAAAAACCCTCAAAACTATCGGCCCTCTTGGTAAACCAAAAGGAAGCACTGTGCATAGAGTGCACAATGCAGTCTCACACGCGATAACGTTATGGGGGATTGTAATACTCAGATGTTTTCATTCTAGGAAGGGATTGGGACTAAATTTTTATCCTTTAGCTCATGCATTTAACATTAGTATTCATTCATCTACTTCTAGGATTCATTCATTCATCTAACTATGCATGCATGTTGTTATAATCAGATTTATCCATCCATTCTTTAACTGATACATAACATAACATCCAAACAATAATTTAGACACATTAACATAGTGTATTTACCATGGTTCACCCCCCCTCAGGATACATCCACAAAGATTTGTCTCTACTACTCTTTGATTCATTCTTGTGAAAAATCTGCATTGCACGCATTACATCTTTGGGATTACAATCAAAAGGAGGGTAAGTGCCCTCTGTGAGGAAGACTAGATCACACCAGGATCCATGACCTATGACCTAACCCTAAAAAAATAGTATTTTGAATCAACAACAATAGAAACCATAACAATCGAACCCCCAACCTAGACCTCCTAGGTCTTTATTTATACTACTCTATTGGCTTATAGCCATCACAATTTTTTCAAAAACCCTAACCCTAACATGGTTAGGTCTACCTGCATGTGTGCCACATTGTTTTTCCTTCTTTTTCTGCATGCTGATTTTTTTCCACCTATAGTGCGTGCTCCAAAAATGTATCGTTCTCTCCAAAAATAGGCCTACGCCCAAAATAGACTTTCTTCCCAAAATAGGCCTACACTCAAAATAGATTTCCTCCCAAAATAGGCTTGCGCCAACAGACCCCAACACTGACATGTGGTTCATATCGAGCCACTACACCTTATTTCTCACTCAGGATCGCTAGCTGCAATTCATCAAACACTTTTGATAAGTGACTTAGTTTCTGTTTCACTTGGGTGCTCTGCTCTACCAAATTCTCCACACTCTATGCTGTAATATGCTCTACTAGCACTTGTTTGCATTATGCATGCATTTTCTCTATTATTCCTTTCTTTGCTTTCAATTCTTCGATCATCCTTACTGCGTCCTGTTGTAGTGGCTCCAACTGATCATGTCTTGTTTGTTTTTCAGCCTGAGCAACCTTCAACTCCGCCTACAAGTTCTTCATATCTTGCGCACTCCTCATCCTCTTGAGGATAGCCATTGATTTATGTTTCTTCTTTAACTCTTGGATGTCGACCGTTATCTTCTCTTGTTTCTGGTCTAACTGTTGTATTTTCTCTTCCTCTTCCAAGCTGGTCCATATTTGAGAAGTTATGTCATACAGTTCTTGTATTGCCTTGGCTTCCTGCGTAATACCGCTGATGTGAGTAGTAACCTCCTGTTACCTTTTCTATCTAAATTCCAGAGGTGTAGAAGGAATCAACTTCTATGTGAGCTATGCAATATCCTTTTTGTACTGCTCCATGACCTACTCAATCTTCTAAAATTTCCCTTCAGGTGCATCATCTGGCTCCTACTCACAATCAAGGGTTCTGTTGTAGACATATACTTGTCCCTTCTCCAATATATCTACTCGTTTCTTCTCCTCCTCCTTATCCAGATTCAATTGATCACATGTGATCTGTAGTACTTCAGTTACTTCTCTTCCAACTTCCAATTTGCTGGCATCTGCAAGAGATCTGGAGTGGACTTCTTGCATGACGCTTGCTTGTAAGCCATACAATTCCTTTGTGGGTATCAGTGCCATGACCACTGTCTTATGTTATATCTCCTCATCCAATTGAAGCATATATTTTGTGACCATGAATGTCTCGCTTCCCTTCACCATTGTGTCTAATGTTTCCTCTTGTTCCTTCTGCACATGGGGTTGTTGTGTCTTTTCTGGCTGCTGCACTATAGCCTTTTGTACTGTAAACATCTACATTCTTTGCATAGTATCATGGATGTCCACTAACTTCGCCATTATATCCTCCCTCTGTGCCTCATATATGTAGACCACATATTCCCCCTGTCTTGGACTTTGTTCGCCACTAGATAAACATCATCCTCTGTCAGGGTGATGACTGGAGACTTCTTCGTGTATTTCATATTCTTGCGCGTTTCCTCTTCCTGCACTGGAGTTATTTTTTCCTGTGAGGGCTGTACCCCACCCTTATTCATTTTTTCCTCCTCCTCTTCAGTTTGAGATGTTCCTCCCTTCCTGCAATCCCCCTTGAATTCTTCCCTGGACACCATTTCTGTCCTCCTTGTCCTCTTCGACGCTGCACTACTTTTGGATGCTTGAGTGTGCACCACAACCTTCCTGGTGTTGGTAGATGGGATACTTGTCTTGGTCGATGGTCCTGCCTCTAATTTCTCCTTGTATTTGGATATTGTATTTGTTGCTGGCACCTTCCACTACACGAGCCAGTCTTTGACGATCCAATCCACTTCTTCCCTTGAGATGCAATACTTCATCTCCAACCATTTTTTCTTTGGATTCCTTGCAGCTTGGATCCACATATGGTTCCTAGATGCCTTAAACCTAGAAATCCATTCATACTCTTGGACCACCTCCATTAGAATGCGCCATACATTGGTCATTCTCTATTGCATATCATCTAGAACCATGGAAAAAACAATGTTGTTTTCTTGTTGGTTTCTGGTATCCTTGGCTACTATGACTCATGCTATGACAACTACTATGACTCATGTTGGAGCCTCTTCTTTCATGCATTTCTTCAGTAGCTTGCAAGCCATTAGCTTGCTGGTGAACCACATCGCAGGGTCATTGATGTCTTTGAGGAAAATACCCCCATTTCCCCTATTGGTTCCAAACTGCACCTTTGCCATCTCAACGATCTCCTTTTCACGTGCTTTGTTTTCCAAGTATTCTTTGGGTTGCATGCCAATAATTCACAACCCTATAATTTTGGCAATCAAAGCCACATCAATCTGGACTGGCCTATACATCCATAGGATGCCTCCATGCACCCTGTCCAAGAGTTTTTTGTCGCACAGGCCCACGTTCTTACCACGCTCAAAGTGTGGTATGTCCAGAAGGTTCATAATTCCAGAGTTGTAGAGCCTTGTAATCCACTGCGTAGGCTCCATGATGGGTTTTCTTACGGGTCCTATCTCCCCCATGTCTGTCAAATAGGTTCCCTCTGCCAATTATGGGAAATTTTCCATGTCGTGAACATCATGGTCTGAGTATCTTAATTTAGGAACTTTCCCGAGCATGTCCTCCACTGTTACTATTGCGTCTGGGATGTAGAGGGGTGTTATTTCTATGGTGTCTTGTGCCTTTCTTTTCTGGTCGAAGACAGGTTTACCTTTCGATACTGTTTCTGTCATGTGGTCTTCTTCTCCCTCAGTTTTTGGTTGGTTGGTGATGTCCTCGACCAATACCTCCTCTTCATCATTAACTTGTTGTTGACCCTTCATTTCCTTGGGTTTAGCATGTGTTTCTGGGTTAGGGTTTGTGATGCCATTTGGGTTTGCAGAGCTCTGACCCATTTCTCCTTGCAAAAATGTTAATGTTTCCTCCTCTACCTTTGTTGGGCTGAGCGACTCTGTCTCCAAGGTAGTAACATCTTCTATCTCTATGACATTCTCAGGTTCCGCCAACCTTTCCTTTCTTCTTTGGCCCTATCGAGTAACCCTAACATATTTCCCTGGAGCGCCAAAATTTGGAGGGGTCATTCTATTAGCTGAGTAGTCAAGTGCTATCACCTTTACTCAATTTCACCTAATTTAGTTCTCTGCAACTCTCTCTGTGCTCTAAAATCGCTAAGTGCTGAACTGATGCATGCTTTTCGTGCTTTATAGACACAGTCATAAATGTTTGGTTGTATTTTTCACTTTTTCCATGCATTTGCGCCGTGTCCAATTTTTCCTGCACGCAGTCTTTCAATTTTGTCGCATCAATTGTTGCACGCGACCTTTTCCATGTTCCTACCATTCAACCAACTTCCTCTTCTTTTTGTATATTCTTCTTTTTCTGATTTTGTCATCCTTTTTCTTCTTTTTATCCTTTTTATGTATTTTTGTAAGTTTTTCTCTCCTAATACCTACTATAGTACACTATATACATGGTTTCCTTACTGCACTGCAATCTATTGAGAGTTAGTAGGTCAAATGTCCCTATACAGTTTTATTTGAATACCGTTCACAATTCCTTGCAACTCTGCTCCTGTCAAGTCCTTTAGCTGCACAAATCCTCCATCTTTGACATACTTCACTTCATATGGCCCTATCCAATTCATTCATAACTTACCAGGATGTTTCAAAAACTTACTTTCATAGAGGAGAACTAGGTGTCCCTCCTTAAATGTCTTCTTCTTTATGTGTCTATCATTCTAGGCTTTGTCCTTGGCTTTCTGCACCTCTTGGTGGAATCCTGCCAGAATCTTGTTTTCTTCCAGCTCCATCAATTGAATTAACCTTTCCTGTACTATGCCTCTTTCTGTCATATTTGTAACAGTTGCTACGTGCATACTAGGTACCAAAAATTCTAATGGCACCACTTCTTCTTGTCCATACACCAATCTAAATGGTGTCTGTCTTGTCAACTTCTTGCATGTAGTCCTGTATGCCCATAATACTGCTGGTATTTTTAAATCCCAATCATCTCTTTTCACATTGCATATCTTTGTCAAAGCATTTTACAAAATGTTGTTGAAAGATTCTACTGCTCCATTTTCCCGAGGATGATATGGTGTACTCTTCTGGTGATAGACTTCAACTTCCCCAGTCATAGCCTAGATGGTACTATTAATAAAATGGGTTCCTTAGTCACTCATAAAAATCTTGGGACATCCAAATATTGTTATCACCTTCTCAAATAAGAAGTGCGTTTCTATATATACGCTGCAATCCTTGATTGGTGTTGCTTATGCCCATATGGTTAAGTATTATGTCACAGTAATGATATATCTTGCTTCTGACAGTCTTGTTGGTGGATTAATAGGTCCGAAAAAATCTATTTCCCACTTGTCAAATACATGAAGAGTTACATTGGGTCTTAGGGGCATCTCATCCCTTCTGTTAGGTTTTCCAATTCTCTGATAAACATTACAGTTATGGAAATATTCCTTCTCATATTTATGAATAGTTGGCCACCATAAACCTATGTGCAAGAACTTTTATGCGGTATCTTTTCCTACATAATGTCCTCCATCTATACCTTCATGAGATTCTGCTAAAAATATAGGTCATTCATGTTCCAATACACACCTTCTCAAGATGTTGTTTGTGCCCAACTTGTATAATTGACTTGCAATGAGTTGATAGTCTATAGCTATGACTACCATATTTTTCTTCTGCATAGTACTAAACTCATTTTATGCAATTCCTTTACTCTATAATTCAATGACATCAACGAAGTACTCATCATCTACCTGTACTGAAAATAACTGTGCATTAGGGAAGTTTTCTTCCAAGTTAGTAGGTTCTTCTCCATTGGTTACCCTTGACAAGTGATCTGGTCCTTCATTCAACTTCTCTGGTTTAACTATTACATCAAAATCAAATTCCCGGAACAATAACAAACATCTACAAATCCTCCCCCCCAACACTGGCTTGTTGACTATATATTTGAGAGCATAATGATCTCTGAACATTTTAAAATGATTCACCAATAAGTAATGTCTGAATTTTTGAAGTGAATTTACAATGGCTAAGACTTCTCTTTCTATTGTGTTGTATTTCTGCTTGGATTCTGATAAATTCCTTCTTGCAAAGGCTATAGGATGATCCAAGTCGCCTGCTCCTGGATGTGCCAAAATTTCTCCAAGTGCTATGGCCGATGCATCTACAAGCACATGAAATGTCTTTTCCCAATCTGAAAAAACTAATATAGGTGTTGTCACCATCTTCTCCTTCAAGGTATCCAATCCCTACTGACAATCCTCATTCCACTGAAATTTGGCATCCTTCAACAACTTTTCCATCGACGTAGTAATCTGTGCATACCCCTTGATAAACTTTCTGTAGCACCCTGTATTTCCAAGTATGGCTCTTAGCTGGAATACTTACTTTGGTGGGGGTAAGTTCATGATTACAAAAATCTTAGTAGGGTCAACCAATAAACCTTGTATGCACACTATATGTCCTAACAGTTTCCCAAAAGGTGTGCCAAAAATGCATTTATTGATGTTTAATGATATCTAACATTTCCTGCATCTTTCCAACATTAGTCTCAGGAATTATACATGATCTTTCAAAAGACTAAAAACACTCCAGTAATCTAGATATACTTCTAAAAACTAATGTATGAACTCCTTAAAAGAAACTATGACCACCCTTGAAAAGATAGATGGTGAATTCTTCAATCCAAAGGACATAACTGTATATTGGTATGATCCCCATTCTGTAGAAAATGTAATCTTATGCCTGTCCTTTGGAGCTATTTTGATCTGATGGTAACATGAGAATCCATCTATGAATGAATATACTTCCTGTCCTCCCACATTCTCCAATACCTCATCTGTAAAAGGGGTAGGGAAAGGATCATGTAAGCAAGCATAATTTAATTTCCTCAAATATACACAAATTCTTATTCCTCCTTACTTATTTTCCTGRACTACCATGGGATTGATCTATTTAGATTCCTCCACTAGCTCTATGACACTAACTTCTAACATTTGGTCAAGTTTTGCTTATATAATGGATTCAACCTGTAAGGTCTCTGTCTAAGAGGTTTGGCATCTAGTTTTAGGGGTATCCTCATCTCACTTGCTATTCCTTTAATCTATGTAAAGGTTGCTGGAAATAAGTCACTGTATTTGCGCAGTAATTATGCTATCCTTTCTAGTGTTTGCTCATCCCAATTGTCTCCAATGATTGCCATTTTAGGATTTATTCTGTCCCAATGTTGACTTTCTTGACCTTGATTGGTGCAACAAATGCCTCTAACTCTATAGATGATCCTTCCACCTCTCTCTCTCTCTCTCTCCTTAAATCTCCGTGATATGAATGTTGCATGGATCATATTCATCTGGTGCTTCCTCTACGACATGATAACATGAGAGTAAATATTTAACTGTTTGTCTATTCTTCTATTGATATTCTGTTATAATCTCCACCTCAGGTTCCTAAAAAAATATCATTCTCTATATGAACTTCAGAGCTGAATCAATGTTGGGGTTCTGATTCTCAAATGAGAAAGTTACCACAAAATTTTGTTGTAATAATGTCCATTATGTAGTGCCTATGTGCATCTCTTGGTCTATGTACCAGTTCCCTAGTATCCCTTCCAATGTATGAATGAAGTAATGAGGCCATTCTTCTAGTGGTGTCAACCTCCATTGTATTCTGTATTTCTCTAGGTGATCAAATGGCCTTCCTTTCACATCATACTTCTACCATATATTTTTCCTCTATTCTGCACCAAATATAATGCACAGTAACCTTTTACACTGATACCAACCCTGAATTGTTTCCTTGTGTGCACCCCACCATCTTGCAGGTGTTTCCTTGAGTGCAATATAGAGGGCTAACAATCTATGATTTTCAAAAAAATTCCTCCTCATAATGTGTCAAGAATTCCTCTAAGTCATTCAACCCATGAAAACTGGGAGGTTCCCTTATCTCTGTACCAACCCACCTTACTGCGTACTCTATTCTTGCACACTTCCTTGTGGATACTTCATGTAGTCTCTTCTTCCAGTTCTCCAGACCTGTGTCTGAATCTGAAGCACATGATGTAATGATTCTCCATATAATTACCTCATCTAAAGTTGGGTTGACATAATATTCTTCTCACGCAGTAGTCCTATATAGCTGATTTATTTCTTCCAAATCCAAACATGTCGCCTCTACAAACCTTTCTTCTTCTAGTGGATCCAATGGTGAAATCAATCTATATTCTCCTGATTCAAAAGTCATTTTACTTGTCTTCAAGTTGATCACATCCTGATTATCAAAGGCCCAGTCCAATCCAAGTAATGTTGGGTAGGGTGTTATTCCATATACTATCTCTATAACCTCAAAATCTGCCATGGTGTGCACTCCATCCAAGTCTACTATCACACCTTTAAGTCTTCCAATTGGTAGCACTCTGTGTTGGTTTTCAAATTTCAACTGGAAAGGTGAATATACTAATGTGGGTTCCCCCATACACTGCCATTCCTTCTTAGATAAGACATTTACTTCAAAGCCTAAATCAAGTATGATATCTCCCATATTGAAATCCCTAATGTTGGAATTTATCCTGAATTCCCTACTTGTTCTTCTTCTTGTATGGAGATTATTGGCTGTCTTCTGCTCTAACTTCCCTTCTACCTATGTGTTTCATCTTTCTAGCGAATTATGTAAGACCTTAATGGATGATGGATCATTCAACAACTTAACACAAGATTGTAGAAAATTATTTATGTTACTTACTTGCTCTAAAAATTGTCCTTTGCTGGTGTGATCCATTGAGGATAGCATCTCGTACATCAGTGGATTGTGAGTTTTTTGCGCAATTGATGTAGATACAATGTTCTCCTTGAGAATCTCTTGTCTATATTCCTTAAATTTTTCCTTTTCTTTCCACGAGTCAAAATGATTTTTGGGCTCAGTATTCTTCTTTACCCATTGGTGTTGAGCCAGATCCTTTTTTGTTGCATCAACTCCTGTCTTGGATCCTCATTGAGTAAAGTCTATGTTGATATTCTTTCCATCATCCCTGCATTTTGCATAAATCCACTGGACATTATGATTGTTCTGGTTCCTTTTTTCCCTATATTTTTCCCAAGAATGTTGGGCAGTCTTTTGTGTCATGGTCTGTTGCATTACAATACATGCATATCGCAGGTGGAAGTGGACAATCCCTTGCAAAATGTCCTAGTTATTGTAAATTTTGGTAGACTATTGGCCCTCTACCTTGTCCAAATCCTCCTCTGCCTCGGCCTCCACCTTTGAATCTACCTTTATCTCCTCGCGGTGCATTGTATTGGGTTACCTGGTTATACTGCGTAGGATTATAATGTGGTTGCACATTGTTGTACTACAGATGCACGAGATTGAATTGTGGTTGTACATTATTGAACTGTGGTGCAACTTTCCCTATCATCATCTCTGTTTTCACCCTATAGGTGTTTGAAGTTATTTCTCTCATAAATTCCAGTGTTCTACAATCCTTATAATCATGACCCACTGATTTGAAAAAATTGCAGTATGAACTTTTTGGCATTGTCTTATACTTTTGCATCATTGGAAAGTGATATGGATCATGCCCATGTGTCTTACAAATATCACACCATGGTCTTCCTATTAGAAAGGGGTTTGTCACCCCTACTTCCAAGTACTGTGCAAAGGATGGACATTCATTCTTATGATGTCCTTCTATCATGTATAACGTACACCAAACAAATTCTCTCTTCTCTTTCCCCTTATTCTAGTTCCACTGAAATGTGAGATTCTTCAGATCCTCTTTCAACCCTTCTATTGTTGGATCTGTCTATTGATACTTGTTTTCTTCTAGCTGCAAGGCTGCTTGCAGGGCCATTTCTTGAGTTTGGAACTTTTTTTGTCTCAAAGGATACTTCAAGTGTGGTAATAGTGAGTTCACAAATAACTGCCTATGTTGCATTTCAATAATAGAATACTTCAACTTACCTTTTAGACGTTTGAACCTTTGATCAATCTCCCAGACAGACTAACCTGCTTTCTTCTCGATTTCAATCATTTCATTCATGTACTGGTCTTCTGAGCTTGGATTCTAAAACTCATTTAAAAGTATATTTTTCACCTCTGCGACAATTTTAGGTGCTCCTTGTGGATTGTTTACATCAAGGCTCATGTACTAGTCCAACGCGCAGTTTCTGAGTGTTATAACTAACTGAGCGAATTTTGTATCCTCTTCTATGATTTTCTTTTCTTCCTAGATATTTTCATAGATAAATAGATGCTTTTCAGGGTCCTCAGATGCCTCACCCCAAAACTCTGGTAATCTGATAATGGAATCTAGTCCTACCATTTTAAACTGTGTCGAAATATTGCCTTCGTGCAATGTAGATAATTGTCTGTTACTTCTGTTAGCACTCTATAAATTTGTTCGGATGATAAAACAAACGACATAGGTAACCTACAAACCAACTTTAGAGCTGGGTACTAGCCTTCTCAGCTCAGAGAGGGATCTCTCCTGTCACTTGGTATTTATTTGACAATCAATGGCTAGGTTTTGTTTGTTTTTGGGGGTTTTTATAATTTTTCTGGCAAGAAAGGGGAGGAACACTCGGGGCTATGGAGTCAAATTTATGAAAACGAACAAAAACAATGACTGGTTGATAGAACTCTCCAGGGGATAAAGGCTAAATGAGGCAATGAATCTAAGTTATAAATTGTAATTTGCAGAGTGTAAGAAGAAATGGGAAAACAAGTAACTGCATCAAATAATTAATGAGATGAATTATGAATTAGTTAGGAAGAAACTTAACACAGTTTAAATTTCTTATGATGCTCTTGGTTTAAGCAATTCAAACTGTGTTCTGTGATCATTCTTATGGTGGTGATATGAGTTTTGTCTTCTCTCTTTGTATGTATTTCTAAACAATTTCTTAAATTGCGTTTCCTACTTCAATTTCTCTATGCTCCCTTTTAGCCCTTTGATTTCTCCTTCTTTTAGGCTGACTTATGACATAGCCTAGACAAGTCCTTTAGTGTTTGGCCCAACTTATGTAGTGGAAGGTACAAATACAACCCTGTTCAACAATTCTGTTTTCTCTTGTGACCATTTCATATTTTCTTTCTCTAGCTGCAACACTTTAGCTTTGTAGTCCAATGCCTCTTGACGAAATGCTTCTTTTTCCTATTCCAGAGAAACCAGTTCTTCTGTTTGTGTGTGCTCTGTGGAAGACATTTTCAGTTTCTTCTTCAAGCTTTGAATTAATTTTTCTTTTTTAGACAATGAGGTTTTCACCCCTTGGGGACTTTCAGATTCCAATCTTTTGACCTGAGTCTTCTAAGCTCTGCTAGATGCCTTTTCTTGCCTTAACTGTTCTTCCAATTTCATCACATGGGATGACATTTTTGAGTTCTTCAAGCTTAAACTTAAGTAATCTAAATATAACATGTCACTGATATGTCTATGGATTTTGACCTTGTCTAGAGCACTGATGTTGTCATACCTTATCTTGATCTTAGATACTTTGTATTCATCTACAACTGCTATATTAAATGTCCTCTTCTCAATATCTCTCATTGTGAACAAGAAAATTTATGCTGGGAAATATTTTCTACCTCAGGGACTAAATCCCTCATCTCACTCACAACAATATTTCCCTTCTCAGCATATTGTTTTTCCAAATCTTCTTTAGATTGATACATTGCTTCAGATGTCTTGTCAAATATTATTTTTCGTTGGTAAAAGTTTTGGAGCTGCCTTCACTTTGGAGTTTTCTTTCCTTTTCAACTTCAACAATTCTTGTACCACTCTCCACCATATCAAGATTTACTTGTTCTCTGGGCTCTTCCTCCTCCAAATTTACAATCTGTGTAGACTGTGTAATTTTCATCTTCTTTGGGTCATTCTGCTGATCATTGGTTCCCATGGCCTCTGAACTGCTTCTTTTACTGTAAACACTCATCTTAGGAACTTTGACTAGCAGTCTCTGAGGAGCTTGCTGTGTTTGGACGTGTTTCAAGGTTGCCTCCACTTGCCACATTTGAGTTGGTTTCAATACTGCTTCCATATCAACACATGCTTCTAGGTTTTCCAGTTTATCAAAACCCTCAACATGTTCATGCTCATAAGGGGCATGTTTGTTCATCAATCTTCTCTTGCATATGATTTGGTGTGGGTCATATATTTTCCCTTGTAGCTGTGCAAAACCAAAATCTTTGAGCTTTTATGGAATCTGAGATAAACAATATTTGGATTTGACAATGAAAGGGACAATGATAAAAGGGAACTTCAGGTTGGAGGATTTGTGCAATTTCAGGAAATGCTCTGTCTCAGATATAATTCTCTGCCTGATGAATTCAAAGGAAAAGATTCTGGGGGTCAGAAAAATAGGCAATAGATAGGGGCATTCATGGAAATCATAAACCCAAATCACTGTTGAATGCATGAATAGTACCTAGTCCCCCACTTTCTTTTCTGGATTTGGCTGTAGATATCTCCTCATGTCATCCATAACTCTAGGTAAGATGGTGTTTAATATTAAACGATAAACCCTGGACATGACCTTGTTGATGAAAATGAGCAATGTAATCCTTTTACATTTAGTTGATATGAATGTTTCTTCATGAAATTATTTCTTATTGGTCTCTATGAAAATCTTCAACAGATAGGTGTAGTATTTGAAATTCCTTAGAGAACTGAAATTTACCAGCTGCTTATGGATATTATAATCTATGAATTGATCAAATATGATACAGACTGACAAACCAGACTCTGACATAAAAAATGTCAACAGGAAACAAAGTATGACTTCGACTACATATTTGTCATTATCTAGACCTAAAACCTGACTCAAAAGGGAACATACCCATTGGACTTCAATAACCATTATACTCACATTCATGGGCAAAGTCAGACTCTCTGAAAAATGTTCTGGTTTGACAATTGTCTATAAAAACAGATCTCTGACTTCTGATGGACACTCTCTATATAACCTAATTAGATTTTATTCATTGAAAAGTTTAGACACTATAGAGAAAGACTTTAATATACTGAGGGCATATCGAATTGACAGACTCTCTACCCTACACATGACCTCGGAACCTTGTTTATTCACGACGACCTTTTCTTCATGCGAATACGGTTCTACGCACCAACCTATAAATTCGGGAAAGGGGAAAGCAATTTATACAACATACAGGACTATGGAGGCATGGACTGCTTCAAGGAATGGTATATGTTTTCCTACATTATCAGACAGATTTCTTTTGGACACAAAGATGGGCGAAATGGTGATTTTGGTGTAGAAAACGTCTAAATCTCAGTCAATTAGGGCTTCTTCATTAGACACAGGGTCTTGCTATGTTACTGAAGTTATGATAGGGTCCATGGAGAGGATGAAAAATATCTGGCAATGAGCGAAAATGGCATGAAATTGGAGTATTGTTGAGCTGCAGTTGAATGAAGGTGGTTGCACCAAGTTTCAAACGTTCCAGTATTTTGAAAAATAATAAAATAACCAACAAATTCCCTTTATATACTTTTCCAATTTTGAGGGCACGAGGAAGTGGTTTGGGGAAACCCGCTTCTCACCCCAAAATGCACCTGGTGGCACCACGTAGCCCCGACCCAAAACCACAATTTAGATTTCGGCCTGCTTTCTGAAATTATCCTTCGCGCAACTTCTCCCCCCAAAATGATCCTCGACCGTCGATATGGAGTTCTCACAATCTGTGAAGTATCGGGTCCCATCACCTTAGCGCCCCCTCCAGACTTAGCCTCTTCCTACCATATTTAGTCCCTCCCTTGATTTATCAGACTTCCAAACCAATTTAGTGCCTTGCTAAGTCTTGAAATCTCGATTTCACAATTTTTTTTTTAATGGTGATAACAACTTTCTAAACTTGCTCCCCTAGTTGGTTTTCCTTGATTGGACCCATGACCTGTTGCTCCTTGTCTACTAAAATTCAATTGTCTAAAATTTGGTGTTCTTTTAAGTGTATTAGTCGCACATGGGGTTGTAGGTTCCACACTGACTATGATCTAGACTGGAGTTACTCCTTCTGTTCTTGACCTTGGACCTCTTGTTTTCCTCTCATATGTTGTGTACATGATTTCCTTAATCTACTCCACATCTGAGAGATCCTCTACCTCTTCTTCATCCCTCACCAATCCCTCTCTGTCAGCTATGACACTATTTTTTTTATTCATCTTATATTGGTAAGGTCTACCATTGCGCATCTCTCCAGCTTTGTCCATTATCTGCTTGTTTGTTCCTTGTCCATTATGATTGGGTCCATGGCCCCCTTATGCTTCCCCTTATCCATATCCTTGTCCATATGTCAAACTCCTGTCAGTTCTTCCCACCTTCCCCCATGCACGCAAGGAAGTTTAGTTGTCTGATTCCATAGTCATCACGCCTTTGTCATACAATAAAATCTTGATAGAAGTATAAAGTGATTTGATGTATCTACCTCGGGGTCCCTTTAGAAAATCCTTTTCTACAGTAGTGTATGACTTCACGATATCTAATGCAAATTCAGTGATAAAACCTACAATAATATTGTCTAACGAAAAATTTACTGCGCGTGTAAATTTATTATTGACTCGATGTAACTTCACGATMTCCACCAAGTGCCACTCTAGYTGTCTRATCTGATTCATAGGATGGTTGTCCTTCAACCTCAATAACCAATCTTGCAACAAATGYRGGAAATCACAGAAAAATACTTCATGCAAGTCGCTCAACACATGTTTTTCGAGATATTTGCGCGGTGTAAATTTAGGGTTTCTATTTTCCTTCTGCGCAAACTCGAGTTCCTTTGTCCTTAAACATMTTTCAATCTCCTCCTTCATTAGATTCCATGGCCTGAACATTCCCTTATATGATTTCATCCTCTTTGTTTTTCTTCCACAGTTCCTTTCCACTCAATCTTCTGTAGTTCCAACCAACAACAAAACCATTTGTTGGATGCTTGGGYTGACCTAGGTTATGATCTCAAYAGGTTTCCAACAAAACCCTAAAAACTATCGGCCCTCYTGGTAAACCAAAAGGAAACATTGCACAGAGAGTGCACAATGCAATCTCACCCGAGTTATCTTTATGGGGGACTGCAATACTCAGGTGTTTGTAGTCTAGGACGTGATTGGGGATGTCTTTTTATCCTTTACCTCATGCGTTTAACATTAGTATTCATTCAACTACTTCTAGGATTCATTCATTCATCTAAATATGAATGCATGTTGTTATAATAAGATTTAACCATCCATTCTTTAATTGATACATAACATAACATCCAAATAATCATTTAGACACATTAACACAATGGATTTACCGTGGTTCACCCCCCGGGGCTACGTCCACAAAGATTTGTATCTTTTGCTCTTTTATTCATTCTTCTGCAAAATTCGCACTGTGCACATTACATCTTCATGATTACAATCAAAAGGAGGGTAATTACCCTCTGTGAGGTAGACTAGATCACACCAAGCTCCACAACCTGTTACCTAACCCTCATAAACTAGCTTATTTGACTCAACAACAATAGAAACCATAACAATCGAACCCCCAACCTAGACCTCCTAGGTCTTTATTTATACTACTCTACTGGCTTATAGACATCACAATTTTGTCAAAAACCCTAACCCTAACATGGTTAGGTCTAACTGCATGCATGCCACGTTGCTTTTCCTTCTTTTTTTCCATGCTACTTTTCTGCCACCTATAGCATGCGCTCCAAAAATAAATCTTTCTCTCCAAAAATAGGCCTGTGACCAAAATATACTTTCTTCCCAAAATAGGCCTATGCCCAAAATAATTTTTCCTCCCAAAATAGTCCTAAACCAACATAGTGACTTGGAGAGAGTACTCTTTATGGCTATGAAAAATAAGAAAAGAAATCCTGAAAGGGAAGAATAAGGTGAAGTGGTTTTCGAGAAAGAATTAATCAGTGATTTAATCGAGTTGAAGAAAGAAAGGAAGAAAAACAAATCATTCAAAGAGGAAAACATCTCCTTGAAAACCCAACTTTAAGAAGGAAAGAGAAATGAAGAAGTAATGAAGATCTAGATGATAAAGAAATAAAAAGAGTGTGAGAAGCTTGAAAAGGAAATCGTGACATTGAGAGTTGAATTCAACAAGATCAACAAGAACTTGAAAATATCTGAAGTGTTAGAAAAAATTCTCAACAATCAAAGGCCATACCGTGACAAATATGGATTGGGATACAAGATGTTCATTTTGAGGAAGGTTCAAGCTCCATGAAAAAAGAAACAAAACAAAAGATGTATGGAAAAGTTCTTAAAGGAATCGTGGTCAACAAGAATCAGAAAGGAATGAATACAAAAGACCTACATTTAGGAAACAAAGAAGCATCAATCACTATGAAGGAAACAACCAAAGAGAATATCATGATCATCCAAGGCATGAATTCATAAGGACTACACCACAAAACATATCATTCACTCCCTGGTATGTAAATTTGTTTTATGGTCATTGTTTTACTTGTACTAACTTTGGACATAAAGTTGTAGATTGCAGGGCTTATGGAAGAAATGCTCGCGAAAGAAATTCTTATGTGGCTCCACATAATGTTGAATGTTACAAATGACATAACTATGGACACATAGCTCGAAATTATAGAAGTGTGATAGAGCCTCTCATGAAGGAAAACAGTGATGTCAAATACATGAAGGTTTAGAGAAGAAATGAAAAACAAGAAGGACATGTGAATGGAGACCAGGTCCCAGAGATCACAAAATTTCGAGTAGTGCGAGAAAGAAAATAAGAGCAAGTGAATAAAGAAAAGACACAAGAAATTGTACTCTGAAGAATTGTAGTGCAAGATCATAATGAATCCACAGGAAGAAAAGGAAGAAGTTAGAGTTCAGAGAGATGATGCGTCTACATATGAAGAGGAAGATTACTCCGCATTAGGTCATATTCATCCATTGTTATAAGCCATCCGACTTGGAGACTCCCAATAAATATGAATTTTGAACAGGGGGATTCTATGCAGTAGCTAATACATACCAAAGAACCATCCTTCGATAAGTTTGAAGTGTTTGCAGAGATAGATTCAGAGCAGTAAGATAATAGAAGTACATAATGACAGATTGATCGATTGAGAAGCAATGTTCCCATGCATATATCATAGGATTATCATTGACACACTTTCTAAGCAGGGATATATTCATTATAGGTTCAAGGATGTATTGCAGATTAGTGGACATATTTGATTTAGTCTGAGAAACATGTGATGATTAGTTACAACAAAGAAGCCTTCATAATAGTACAATGACAGATGGGTCAACATTGGGGATAGTTGAGTAGCTGAGTTATGGAAAAATGATGACATATGAACATAGATGGATTTATGATATCATTGGAAGGTCTAGAAAGATATATGACATATCATATTTACAATTGGAATCAGTGGACAAGTGGAATCAATTAGTCAAAAGAAGACAAGCAGTGAAAGGCATATCATAGCAGGGAAAGAGAAACCTTCATCAGAAGATATATCATCAGAGGGACATTGTTGAACAATATGGTCATTGATGTCTAAATATTTGTAGTCAAGAAATTTTGAATGTTTTTTTTTATATATGTCATAGAATTAAAAGAGGAAGCACCAATGGAAAAGAAGCACCGAAAGAGAGGAAAGGAAGATTATGTAGGAATTCCCATATTGTTCTACATATTGTAGAGAATTCAAGGGGAGAGAAATCATCAGAGAAAGATATCAAGAAAGAAATATTAGAAGAGTGTAGACATGGGGAGACATATCAACAGGGGGGTTATCCTTTTTCCCATGATGTCAAAGGGAGAGAAAGAGAAAGAGTCAAGCACACAAAGTTAGAGAAGGATTGTTCATAAAAGGTATACTTTCAAGGGGAGTCACTCTTTGTTATTGATATCAAAAGAGAAGAGGAACTTGGAAATAAACATGAGGAGAGAAACATGTGAAGAGAAAGAATAAAAGAATGAAGATAGGGGGAGAAACCCCAAGGAGAGATACCCTTTTACATTGATTTCAAAGGGGGAGAGAAAAAATGAGAGAAACATTGATGAGGAGTGATGGTCACAGGGGGAGAATGAGTATTGGAGTATGAGTGTTTCCATCAATGCCAAAGGGGGAGATTGTTGTAAATTTGGTTGTCATTGATTTCAACCCTTAGAGAATTTGAGATACCCCTGAGTTGTGGTCGAGATTGATGGTGATTTATTTGTCATTAATGTCAAGAAGAGTGGTTGATATCAATAGATGTGATGGGTGCATTTTATGAAGTCTACACTAAGCCTCAAAGGGGTGTTCATGAGACCTGAATTTTTTTGAGGAATAAGGACATGAAGGACAATGCAAATGCAGGTAACACACTCATATATGGATAGTCCTCATCATGCCATTTTCAGTGATAGGTGTTACACCACATGGTTCCTCACCGTTAGGGATATATTCCCTCATGAAGTTGGAAGCCACAAAGAATGGTAAAGAAGCCCCTAATTGGTTACAAGTCATTAATGAAAGGGTAAAGTGTTTGCAACAAGAAAGTTTAAGAAGCCCTAAGATTAAGGAGAGAAGTTACTTGGAAAAATCATAAATACACCTCAAGGAGTCTCTCATAAGGACATACACACATTAATTAAATATCTATATTATGAGAACATTTTGGTCTATTGGTGAATCTGAGGTTGAGTCTTAGGCAACGAAGAAAGTGCGCAAGAAGAGAGAAATTTTCAGAGCTGCAAAGAGAAAGGGTTTTTCTGTAACCCTAATTTAGCAGGCCCTTGCAGGTCAACTTGAGGCACCCTTGCAGGTTGCATAGTGCTCATCATGTGAGGCCCCACATGTCAGGTAGTATTTGTCCCGCAAAGATAGGACAAAAGTGAAGGAGAATGCTTGTGTTAGGTTGTTGATACCCAGGTTGGTCTATTTGTTTGATATCCGATGCAACAAGTCATCTACATGTTACAAGTATGATTATGTGTTTTATTTGAGAGTTACATGTTATGTTTATGGTGCATGCTTGATGGATGACTGGTATATTGTTGATACATTGGCACATGATTGAGGCACATATTAGGTGCATGGTGTTGGAACTTATATGAGGTACATTTCTGGATGATATTGATTTATGGTTGAGGTAACTCTTGTGTTGGTACATGCTTGAGGCATGTCATGGTAATGATTTTGCATGGTAAACCTTGGTGATAGTATGATACATTCTTAGAGGCACATCTTGGATGCAGGGATGATTTTAGGGGCTAAATTTCGCTCATGGGCTAATTTTCCATGGTTTTTCCAAAAACGGGATTCGCTATTTTAAAAATGATTCACCCAAATTCTATAGGATAAAATTATTTTACCTTAAAAATTGCCAAAATTTAATAAAAACTATATAAAATACTTATAAATTTGAATATTTTTTAAAAAAATATCGCCAAACATTTATAGTTGACACATGAAGGATTAGTAATATTCGCCAAGGTTTCTACATTTAAAAATAAATTTCCATCCTTAAAATCATCCCTGCTTGGATGTATGGTACATGCTAGTTGAGGTATATCTATTGAGGTACATTGTTGGTGCATATCTTGGACACATTGGCACATGGTTTATACTTGAGACACATGGTATGATGTATATTATTGGTACATGTATGAGGTGCATGTCCTGGTGATGTTGGTACATGTGAGGTACACCTTGGTGAGGTTATGCTACATTGATTAGTAGAACATCTTGGCTATATTGGTATCTTGGTATTGTGGCTATCTTGGTTATGGTTGAGGCACTTCATTAATGATATCCTATGATATGGTACATGGTTGATGCATGAGATGATGCATTGTTGATGCATGGTTTGGTATAGGTTTTGGTGCATGGTTTATGCACGATATGGTACATGTTGATATGCATGGTTGGCACAGGTTGGTCTACATGATATGGTACATGTTGATGTACATGGTTGATGAGTGATGTACATGGTTTGGTGATGTTTGTTGTATACATGTGAGTGGATCTGGTTGATGATGGTATATCAGTGACAGTGACAGGTTGGACACAGTGATATGTTCGACGTAGTGACAGGTTGGATACAATGACAGGTTGACAGGTTACAAGTTGATGTGACATGGAAGTGATAGTTTGGTCTACATTTATATTTCAAGGTGGAAGAGTGATGCAAGGAAATGGGGTTGTATCCTCCTTCTGATTGGTGCTGAATAACACAGGGAGTTGGAGCTTCCTTCAGGTTGGATCCTGATAATCAGGGGGTTGTAGATTTATTTTGTTTGGTGCCAAAGAATTCGGGGAGTTGGAGCTTCCTTCATGATGAAGCCCGAGAATCAGGGGGTTGTAGCCTCCTTTTGGTTGGAGCCAGAGAATTCAGGGAGTTGTAGATTTATTCAAGTTGGAGTCTGTAAATAGGGGGTCGTAGCCTCCTTCCAGTTGTAGCTGGAGAATTGGGAAGTTGGTGCTTCCAATGAATGTATTCTTGACAATATATTAGAAAGAATTATGTGGTTTTCTCCCATTTGGGTTTCCACGTAAATTCTGGTGTACTTTGTATTTGATGTGATGTTGTTGATGTGATGCTACTTATGTTTATATACTCATGATATATTGGATGTAGTCATAGATGATACATTTATGATATGCTGTTGATTAAGTTGAAGTTTATATATTGTGGTTAAAAGTAATAAAAGTGTTCATACTGATTAACCCCCCCCCTTAGTATTCCAACAACATCCACTAAGTATGGGATTTAACCAACAATGGAGTATAAAATATCTAAAATTAAACATAAAAAGAACCCGATAGGGCCATTAACTGACCTTCTAATCAGATTATGAGTTAGAAAATAAATTAAAGTGGGAAGACTTGGAGATCATCCTGATATTCTCCATCCAAATATATTAAGGTGTGGGAGTCCCTATCTATTTATTCTAATGGGAAACTTGCTATTATTCATATGATTTAGCCTCTTCCTCAGCTTCTCCATCTTCATCTTCAGACTCCCAAATGGAAATGACGAGGGAATCATATTTCTAGTCTAGTTGGTCAATATTATGTAAGATGGTATCATCCTTGGTTTCCTACATGCAATTAGTTCCTTGACATGTCAGTACAGGTCCAAGGACTTGGTGTACTTCGATTCCTTACCACCAGAATGATTTGTTTCTAGAATCATGTCTAATATTTCCTCATACACATTATGTTCCAAGGTCTTGGTGTTTTTGGATGCCTTACAACCAGGATGATTTGGTTCTAGAATGACTACCTGGATTTCCTCATCCACCTTATTGACCATTTGATAAGAACATAGGTATAGACGAACATGTGTGGGATCTATGTTATCGGTAACCACACCTAAGAGGGGTGGTTTTTGAAAAAAGTCATCCCAAAAACATAACCATGACATAAACCCATTTTTTACACCTATTGTTGTTTTTGGATGGGAAAATGATTTCTCAAGAAACTAGCAACATTTTTGCTAGTCATTTCTTGTAGGTTTCTAGTCTACAAGAAACAACCAATAGGAAAGGTCCTAGTTTAGATTCTATTATTAAATTTTAAAACACACTATCTCTAATTCATTATGTATGTGTTTGAGTCAACAAATGAGATGAAATCTAAATATTAGTCTATTTTCAAATTGATTTAAATTTTATGAACTAAACAATGAACATTTTAATATTTACATTGTTGCAAACTTTTTGCAATGAATATGAAACATGCTTGAGGAATGATTAGATTTTGTTATGAATAAGATATCTATTTTTAATTTTATAAATCTAAATTATTTGCAACAAAATTGGTATAATGAGTGCTTATAGTGAAAAATTCTCTTTGTTCTTTCATGCATGTTAAAAAAATCCCAAACATATGTCTTTGTTTTATTATTTCATGTGTGTATCTTGTACCCTAGACACATGAAATTTTTTGACATGTGGAATCATGATTGTGGGAGTGCACTAGCTAACTCGGAGCAGGTAAAGAAATATTTTTCATATGAATTTTTTTTGACAATCATTCAATTAACTTGTTTATTTGTTGATCTAGATGAGCACACCAGAGCACGATGACCTGGGTGATGAACTATTTGACTCCCTCAACCCAACAAAAACAATTATAAAGGGATTGTGAAAGGAAAACATAGAACTCCTTCAATTGGATAGTTGTAATCCTATAAAGGAGACCAAAGAAAGGATGCGAGTTTTAGAGTAGACTATATATCAATATGCGGTAATAGCCATTTTTAAATAGATTATTTATGACATATATTAATTTATGAATTTATGTTTTGTATGTTAATTATATGAGCTAAATGAAAAATGATTTCTTTCTACATGAATACTTGGAACCGATGCAACATCATGGTCGTGGGGATGTTGTTGGTATCTTGGGTGAACAAATCCCATAGTGCCTTGGCACAAGCCACATTCCTTCAAGGCTATTTTCCTCTTAGTTTGTGTCTCAAACGACTGTAGCTCTCGGGGCCCATAAAACATCCCCACCATGCACACTAGACCATGGCACACGTGATGGTGTAGATGGTGAATATCATTAAGAAGAGTCTACTCACTTCTATCCTGGAGAAACACATGTTAAAAACACATGAACAATATCGGTCAACATTTTTATGGAAGAAAACTTGGTTCCCATGAAGATACCACAAATCCCAGGTAGTTATTAATAACTTAGTTAATTCCTATTATTTAATTGAAACATGAATCTTTTAGATTATTTTAAACTAATTGTCATATCTATTTGCAGGAAACAACATTTTTTACCGGACCTTGCATGAAAAGGCCTAATAGATTTTTGGGCCCAAAATTTGCACCTGGTGGAATGCCCAGAAAAAAGAATTGAAAGACAAAGTTATTAACGATTTGGTCAGGATGTTTGGTGATTCATTCAACAAACATGATATCATCTCTAAGGCGAGTACATATTTGAAATATGTCAGAGATCAATATAGGAGTCAATTGAAAAAAAACCTAAGTATGATTTTCTTGTCACCACTCCTGAGAGGGAATGGAAGAATATACAAGAGGACACAAAGGAGATTGCATTGAGACATGAAGGGAAGATACCACCTAGACCTGGAAGGTAAATGATATTTTGAATTGAATATGCCGAACTTTCTTTAGTTGATCTATAGAAAAAATTGTGTTGTCTAAGTACATATTTTAAACTTTTTGTAAACTTCCAGACACATCTAAAGCCACTAAGGAAAGACTGGAAAAACATGGGAAACAAAAACTTGGCCAATTTAAGATTAAAAGGTCAATTTATAGGTACCGAATAATTTTACCATATTTTTCATATCATCATAATTTTTTTTTTGTAATTATGTCCAATAAGTAAAATTCACCATATTATGCAATGCAGGGGGATACATTCAACATTGCATCCACCGAAGAAGACATGAATATTGAATTACAAGCAGAGGTTGAAATTTGAAAAATATTGGGGGAAACACAATTAACTGACACTTCGAGCGATATGGTAACTAAAATGACAAGACTGTAATTGTTCATTACTTGTAACATATACAGACAATTGATTTGTCACATCAATTAATGTGTCTGTTTGTTTTAAGCATGCAAGCAACCCTAGTTCATTCGACAAAAATACTGGACACGAAAACCATGATTCTAGTGGTGTGTAGACCCATCATAGTATGTCTTTAAAATCAATTGTATGTATAGAATATTAGTAATATTTAGTTGCAAATAGTGTACTTATAACATTTATTATTTCAATGGCAGAGAATGTAGATGAGGCTGATGCTCAGAGAGGAGAGGAACCAACGAAAACTCAACCAATGGTGTCGACTACTCCTCCAGGTAAAAAACACAATCATGGTATTTGTATTAATGAAATATTGTTATGAATAATAATAACTAACAATGTCCTTTTAATGCTTTCCGTTGTTGTAGTGGATGGACTTATACTACTACAACAACCACTAGTACGCCATACTACTAGAAGTAGTACAATGGTAGAGATGGTGCATATTCATGTAGCATGAACATAAAAGGGTCCAAAAACTGAAGGGGTTCAAGACGATGTTACTGATGATTTATTGAATACTTTTATGAAAAAGAAGAAACTAAAAAGGAAATGATTGTAAATGTTTTGAGGATAACATTTATTAATATAAATTATTAGTTGTACAATTTTTGTTTAAATTACTATGCATGATTGGGTATGGGGAATTGAGAGTGATGTGGGGGGGAGGGGCCAAATGAGATTTCACCTTAACATGGTTGGATCTATTTAGTAAAGAATAATCTATTCTTGAAACCAAGAGGAGATCATTAAGGTATTCCTATTATCCATTTAATGATATTGTTTTTAGATATTATTGAATATAATTTGATGTGGCATTTTATGTTCTCCATTAACATTGATGTTTTCCAATGTTAAATGTGTAAAAATACCTATTCAGAGGACTTAGCGATGTAGAATTCTTTCTCAAGTTAGCGATTGATTCAATGAACAATGACATCAATATTGATAAATCAGATGGCAGGAAAAAATTGAGTTCCAATTTTAAAGTTTCTTGTACTAAGTTTGATTCTTTTCTTAGTTTAGTGTGAGTTAATTTGATTGATGTTGCATCCTTATATGATTTTTTATTTAAATTTAGTTCAAAATTGTGCATATTGTGCACAATGTTCCCCATATATGAGATACTGGTCCAAATAGACTAGGCATTATAACTCATCCATTTTAGATTAGAACATGAACATATCATTATGAGGAGAGATAATATAATAGATTACAACTACTCATACTTGGAACATCGATGTTTAAATAGAAGAACTGGTGAAACTAAATGCATAGGAAAAATTCACCATGTTGACTTTGACTCATCTTAGTGACTCAAAAACATTAGTCAACCTCAACAAGGTGATTGGACAGAGAGAGTCTTTGTGCAATGTATCGACACATTCATTTGGTTCGGTTCCAATTTTTTTTTCCATCTTTCTTTCTTTTCACTCTAATGTCACTATGTAATGACCCCAATGTCATTAATTAATGAGGTGTTAAACATTTTCTTTTGTACTTTTATACCAATTTATTTCCAGTCCTCATAAGTAAACAAAAATTAGATAACATGATTAATTTTTCTACTTGCATAGGTTAACAAGATTGAAATCAATTTGATGGAAATAAATTTCAAATAGATGGAATCCTACAGGCCCGTAGGATTCCATCTCTATCCACAGGGGCCTGTATACATAGATTTCATTATATAGGCATCCTACATACCTATAGGATGCCATCTTAAAAAAGAAAAAAGAGAAAAACGAAATGGATAAGTCAGAAGACTACGTAGAACATGGTTCTGATTTAGATTACTGGACAATTCTCTATTAGGCTCCAACCTATTTGGATTTTGAAATTTGTATTTGAATTGTAAAGTTTGTCAATTGAAACTTGATAAAATATTGTGTATGCTTTTTATTGTTAATTATATTATTTTGTATTGTTGGGACTCTAATTTTTTTATTATTAATTGTAGTTGATAACTCTCTGTAGTTTTGGCTCTTCAGTCTTAATTTGTCGCATAATACAAATGCAACCCCTCATTGCTTCACACTACACAATTCACATTATGTCATATAGTATGAGTTTATAAATATCATTGTTATATATATATTTGTCCAAAAAAAAATTGTATGTAAATATTTCAAGCAGAAATGAAAGATACATTTTGTATTACCTCATGGTATAAACAAAAATGCTCATATCGAGCATATAGAGAAAGAGGAGGATCCAATCAAAGAAATTATAGATCCCAAGGAATTTTTGGTAACTTCATTGGCAAGAATATCAACACAGGCCCCAAGGAAGTATCCTTCCATCATTCAACAGTCACTGGAACTAACTAATCAAGTTTCACTTGCTTAGTTCTGCAGTCATTATGGATGTATTATTGTCTAGGTGTAACATCCTGCTCTGGCGGACTGAGAAAACATATTCTTTGAGGACACTTGCTTGCAAGTGATCTGGACTTTTCTGATGTTAAAACATTTATACTTGATTATGATGCATTATGATAGACGACATGATGTTTTACTACTTGATGTAGACATGTGCTATTGACTCAGTTTTATTGAGTGTGTAGGGTTTTGGACCTTGAGGATGCAGAGGCATCGGTGGAACCCCTTGGACCCCGGATTGAGTCGGGGAGTGTGCTATTTGGGTTGATTTATTGATCGTGATATTTTTGATTTTATGATATGATGTTGATATGTTCTGACAGATGGTTAATGATGCAGGCTGACGATAGCTTGCCGACCAGACTCACATATGGAGTAAAGGGGCCACACACGATTTCCAGAGAGGTTGAGGGAGAGGTGTGGACAATAGCCCTGCCACAACCTACTAGCATTCCCACTGTGGCTCGAACTGTAGGTTAACGATTACCTAGTTCGAGAGGATCCACGATGCCGTGAGGACAGACTGCGACAGTCGCTCACGACGATTCTAAGGGGTGCGCAATAAGGTGGGGGCCTTATTCCTTAGATCCCTTAGTCTCCCACAAGTTCACCTGGCGGAGTGTTGACTCCAGGGGTTATAGATGTCTACCAATCAGTCAAGTCGGCGAGTGGCACCCTTGGGGCACGTGGTGCATCCTGAAGGGCATGTCGCACAAAAGAAACACAAGTTGGCGAGTGGCACCCTTGGAGCACGTGGTGCATCCTGAAGGGCACGTCGCGCAACAGAAGCAAATGAGGCAAGTGGCACCCTTGGAGCACGTAGTGCATCCTGAAGGGCACGTCGCATTGATGATGATGATGAGACGACCTAGATGACCCTAAGACCTTAACGCCTTAAGAAATTCTCAAAACGACTCCCCTAATGAATTGTCGCCCAGTTCAAATCAAAACCTAAATTTAAAAACATCGCTAAGATAAAATTTTGATAAGCCCTAAGAAAAGATCCTAAAAAAATAAACATAAGGGCGTAAACTAAAACCCTCCTAAGTGTTAGTTAAAGTCTTCTTAATTTAAGGGGGGGTAATGTAACGAGGAAGATAAATTAATTGAAACCCATGGTTTTAAAATTTTTAAAATTATTAAAGTGTGGGAGTATAAAAGTTAGGATTTTAGAAATATAATGAAAAGATTATTAAGCGCATTTATCTTTTGGGTTTAAGAAAAAAGGGGGGGAAAGGAACAATTAATAGAAATAAGGAAACTTGTAATAAAGGAAACTTAATAATGGAAAGTAGGGGACATAGGGTAAAAAGAAAAAATGAATCAACAATTAAGGACTTACTAAAATGAACTAAATTTATCAACTTCATTATAGGGAAAGTTATTAAAAGCATGTAAGGGGATCTAGGAACACTAAGAGTAATTTTAGGAGAGATTCTAGGTGGGTGAGGGAAATGAGTCTTTTAATAAATTTAAGGAAAATAATTTTTGAGAAACATGGGGGATGAATGACACTTGGACGACAGATAATTTTTAGAAGTTTTTCTTTAAAAATTAAATTAAAAATGAATTAGGAAAGTAGGTGGGTCTCCAATTTCTATAAAGAGAAGGGAAGATGAGGAAGAAGGGATGGATGGTTAGCGTAATGTTA
>ML783385.1:520815-549105 GCA_009831015.1 Picea engelmannii | reverse complement strand
TTATTTTGCTGAAACTATACAACATAATACACCATGGTGACCCTGGAAAATGGGCTCTTTTAATTTTGTAGGAAGGTCCCAAACCCTAATTTAACAGTGTGAAAAAGTCCATTGCTGGCTCCAGAAATTACCAACAAAAATAATATTGTCTATTTCATCAAGCATCCAGGCTATTCTAAAGGTTATTGTTTTTCCTATCATAGTAAACATATCTATGTTTCTAGTGTTGCATTAAAATATACAATAATGATTTTGCGTGAAAAAACTTATCTTCCTTTAAATAAGACAACTGAAGTGTTTTCTTCCCTTGGACTAGTACCTTTATGACTGTATCAGGTTCATGTGCTATTTTTTTGTCTGTAGTGCTACTAACCTCAGTTCTAAAATTGGTTGTTATAACTTACCTGCATAACCACTACTTTGGTTAGGATTATAATTTTAATTTTTCCAATGGAGATACCTTTGTTTAGCCTCCTCCTTGTTCCCAATTATTACTTGATGGTTGATTTCCTCTAAACAAGGAATAATCTCCAATGCCTAATTATGAACAATGAAGATCTTGCAACATGTTATTATTGATATAACATGTTTATGTTTTTGCAACACATGTTGTATAAGTTGTTGCAACACTGTGCTAAAACAATTGTTGCAACAAATGTTGTAACAATTGCTGCAACCCAATCAAATAAATTATAGATCCCAAGGAAATTTTGGTAACTTCATTGGAAAGAATATCAACACAAGCCTGAGGGAAGTGTCCTTCCATCATTCAACAATCACTAGAACCATCCAATCAATCTGCACTTTCTCAGTTATGCAATCGTTATGGATGTACTATTGTCTAGGTAACATTTCTTTGTTTTCTATTCTTTTTGTCAATCTATGAACAATCCTTCTACCATTGCATAGTACTTATTAACTAGATGCATTTTTTGTTTTCACATATAATGACTATTTGGATTTAGTAAATTGCAAAGTAGCAACCAATTTTTGTTTTTTGGTAAATTAATGAATTTTTCTTATTGCCAAAACTATACAACATAATACACCATGTTGACCTTGGAAAATGGGCTCTTTTTATTTTGTAGAAAGGTACCAAGCCCCAATTTATAAGTGTGAAAATGGTCATTGTTGGCTCCACAAATTACCAACAAAAATAGTATTGTCTATTGCATTAAGCATCCAGGTTATTATGAAGGTTATTGTTTTTCCTATCATAGTAAACCTATCTATGTTTCTAGTGTTGCATTAACATATACAATAATGAGTTTGAGTGAAAAACTTATCTTCCTTTAAATAAGACATATGAAGTGTCTTCTTCACTTGGATTGGTACCTTTCTGACTATGTGTCAGGTTTATGTGCTATTTTTTTGTCTGTAGTGCTACTAACCTCATTTCTAAAATTGGTTGTTATAACTTACCTGCACATCCACTACTTTCGTCAGGATTATCATTTTAATTTCCCAATGGAGATACCTTTGTTGAGCCTCCTCCTTCTCCCCAAATATTACTTGATGGTTGAATTCCTCTAAAAAATGAATAATATCCAATGCCTAATTATGAACAATGAAGATATTGAAACATGTTATTATTGATATAACATGTTTACGTTGCTACAACACATGTTGTATCAGTTGTTGCAACATAGTGTTGAAACAGTTGTTGCAACACATGCTGTAACAGTTGTTGCAACACGTATGGGTGTATTTTAAAGCTACATATTTTTCATTTTAAACTCCACGTGTATGGTAAATAGCTAGTGAAAAGTGGCATGTCGATTTAGTACGGGAAAATGAATTGTTTAAGTGGCCACAACCATTAAATATCATTAACTTAAACAACTAGAAAATAGTTTTGGAAAAGGGGACCGTGTAACTATCCAAGAAAATAAAAACAAGAAATAGTTGGGGGAAGTTGAAGGGTTTGAAGGTTTCAACTGCCAATAAATGAAAATATAAAGGGGGAAAGAAAAAAGTGAAAAAGGGTTCAGGCTTAAGGGACGCCCATGAAATTTTTTATTGCAAGAAGCAAGGACTCCAAAAGAACATATAATTATTGTAGGAATGATATTCCTAAACCCTAGTTGTGGATAGTTAAGTCCTTTCCTTTCTCTTTTGTGAGAAATAGATTTGTAATCTCACATAATTGTTGTAGTCTCACATAATCTCCAATGCCTAATTATGAACAATGAAGATCTTGCAACATGTTGTTATTGCTATAACATGCTTATGTTGTTGCAACACATGTTGTAACAATTGTTGCAACAATGTGCTGAAACAGTTGTTGCAACACAATTGCTTCAACATAGTTGTTGCAAAACAATTGTTGCAACACACACATGTGTATTTTAAAGTTGTTAAATCTCATTAACCTAAACAATTAGAAAACAAACTTGGAAAAGGGGACTGTGTAACTATCCAAGAAAATAAAAACAAGAAACGACTGGGGGAAATCGAAGGCTCTGAACGTTTCAACTGCCAAGAAACGAAAGATAAAGGGGGAAATAAAACAATGCAAAAGGGTTCAATATGGTTGTAATAAATTTTTGTTATGATTAATGGAGATATTTTCTGTTCTGTCCACCGATTTTATTTCTGATTTTCTTTTCCTATAGTAGTAAATCCCTTGCGGTATTTGTTAATGGTTAATTTCTATTTTAAATTAGTATTTTGTTGTTGTGCACTCTATGGGAAGACGCCTAATTTTTTCTGGGATTGAATGTAGAAAATATGGTGACTCCAATATGACTACTAGCCATCACCAAAGCATGTCACCCTTACTCATCATCGTGTCCTTGAATCCTAGAAATTGGGTAGTTCCCACTAGCCATCACCATAACACGTCCCCCTTAATCCTCATTATCACATCCTCGTTGTATTGAGAAGCTTAATACAGATATACGCAAGTATGTATCAATTCCCTTTTGACAAATGCTAAAATTCCAACAACATTCCTAAAAAGGTATTTAAAATATGAGCATATGGTAGGTTTTAAAATCTTCCTCGATGCTGATAGTTGATGGTAAGTCCTCAATACGATATATTTTTTTCAAATATTGTGCAGACCTTCTCGGACTTGTGATGCTATTTTCCATTATTTTTCTACAAATGTACATCGATCTATCGACCAACATAGGTACCTCTTTCAACCAACGTAGATGATATTTTGACGTACGTTTTTCATTCCTTCGATGTACAAATCGATGTATAAGGACATGCATGTCGATATTTTGACCAATATTAGTTGAACATTAGACACACTTTTGTTTCTTTTTATATGCTCTTTCAAAAAAAATACATCGATAGATCGACACACAATATGTCTCACTATCGACACATGTACGTTGATCTTTCGACCAATGTTAGTGGATATTTAAATGAAATTTTGTTGCTCTTTACATGCTCTTTCGAAAAACATATGTCGCACGTTGACCAAAGTGCGTCGAACGATCGACCCATGTACATTAGTCTTTCGACCACTCTTTGTCAATCAATAGATAAAATTTTGTGTATGTTTAGATGCACTTTCAACAAACATACATCGATAGAGCGATAAACATACGTCGAACGATCGACCAATGTTTGTTGATCATTAGACAAACTTTTGTGGCTATTTTCATGCAATTTGTGTCAATATTTCGATTGTAAATGGAATTGTAAGACCGATGATAGCATGTGCTTTGATAGTGCAACATGTGTTTAACAACGAACTTATGTTGATGTGTTCGTTGGAAGATCGACGTTTTTGTGACACAAATGCATCAAAAAATTGTTGAAAAATGGGTCCAATGTACTAGTGTTTACATTTATAAAACAATTTTTAACCTTTATGCATGGTAGAGGTTTTTTGGTTTCAAAATGCACAACTAAAGGTATGAATATATGTAAAATGATAAAATACAAAATCCACAAATTTTACCACTCGATTTGGAGGTCATATGAATACTAGGTGTGGATTTTATAGTAATCTAGTTTTACCCTCCATTTTACAAAAGGTCTTGAATTTGGGTTCCAAGTAGAATTCCTTTTTAATTTGAAAATGCACTCTGAATCATATATATCGATTCACAATGTTATTAGATTCACCCTAAAAATTATATCACTAAGTTTTGAGCTATATAGAAGCATGGACATGCATTTCCATTAGGGAACTTTCTACTAATTTGGTCTCTCAATTTACAAGGTATATTTTGCCTCTTTTACACAACAACCACTGTCATGCTTCTCATATTATAAGGTAACATTTTAATATGTCATGCTTCCTATATTATCATGGGGTGATTGTGGGAAGGCACAAGTCTTGGAGCAGGTAAATGACTAAAAATATCCATATCCATTTAAAGTGAATTTTATTAATGTTTTTATAATTGAATTAAATTGTTTTTTTGTTGATATATGTAGTTGTCGACACCTGGTGTACTTGACAACGTGGGAAATGGTGACAAAATGTTTGAATTGAAGCTGATTGAGACAATTAAAAGGACTTTGAGAAAAAAACCCAATGAACTTAGTGAATTGTGTACATGTGAACAAATGGAGGAGAAGACACAAACACACAAAGTTTTGATGGAGGAAATAAAACAATTTGTGGTAAGCACAATATTTTAGAAATTGTTATTTATCACATATGTTCATTTATGAATTTTATTTTTATACTTTTATATGATTTGAATAAAAAATGTTTTCTTTTTATAGGATTTATTTATAAAACCTCAACATCTTTCTCCTGAGGATGGTGTTGGTAGAAGCGATGCTCAAACACCACAACGTCTTACCACGAGCCACATACCCACGAGGCTCTTTGACTCTTCTCTTGTGGCTGACAACCCCATGACTGAGACGAATTAACCTTTTGGGGCCCATGACACACCCTCAATGTAGTGCACACCAGACCAAGCACATGATCATGAAGATGAGGCAATTGGTGATTCTACAAATTGAATTCTTGGATCATCACGTGTTATTAGCAAGAGAACACTGCTAATTACCTTTTTGGTGGACAAGAACATTGTTCCAATCAAGAGACAACAAATCATAGGTATTTATGAATGTCTTAATAATTTCCTAATATCTAATTGAAACATGCATCTCTACGATTAATTTACATTAATGATCATATTGTTATGTAGGAAACAACATCTTTTTTAAGCATATGAATGACAAGGCCTTAGATATTTTTTGTCCCACCATATGCACACGGTGGAATGATTAGAATCCCAATTTGAAAAAGGATATTATTGACCACTTGGTTGTCCTGTTTGGTGATCCCTTCAACAAAATTGGAGTCATCTCATTGGCTGGTACATATTTGAAATATGTGAAGGACAAATATAAGGTTCATTTGCAAACAAACCCTAGTTATGAGTGTCCTCCGATGATTCTCGAGAGTGAGTTGAATAATCTATTGAAGGATGAAAATGAGAATAAAATGAGAAAATAAGTAAAGAATCCACCTGGACCAGGAAGGTATGTCATATTTTGAATTTAATATGCTAAATTTTCATTAGTTCTATATAAAAATTTCCATATAAAACCTATCAACAACTTTTTGTAGGCTCCTAGAAATGTCAAAAGAAACCAAGGAAAGACTAGAAAAACACAAGCAACACAAACTTGTCTAGGGTGGTTACGTGAAACTAAAAACATGAATTGTAAGTACAAAATAATTAAACCAAATCATTCCTATCATCATACAAATTTTGTTTAATGGCATCCAATAAGCCAAATTTGATATATTGTGCATTGCAGGGGGGCTCAATTCAAAACTATGACCATAGAAGAAGACCTCTGACTTGGTTTCAAGTGTGGCTTTCAAGATGTGGTTGAACATCGACAAAGCATGACACAAACACAATATTCCCCTTTGAATGACATCGTAAGTAAAATCAATGGAATTTAATTGTTGATTTCTTGTAAAATCTATTCACAATTGATTTCACCTATAAATGAATGTTTCTTTCTGTTTTAAATAAGAGAGCAACAACAATAATAAGGCCAATAGTGGAAAACAACCCCATGATGATGGAGTTAATTCAGATGATGGTGGTGTGAAACCTGACCATGACGGTGGAGTGCAGCCTGATCATGGTGGTGTGCATCCCGATCATGATGGTGGAGTGCAACCCGATGATGGTGGTGTGGAGCTCGGCCATGACAACATTATAGCTATAAAATCAGAAGTATGGATTAATACAATTATTAATATTTATTTGCAGATGGTGTACTTATAACTTTTATTTTTTCAATGGTAGAGCATGTAGGTGAGAATTCTCGGTGAGAGTAGGAACACATGGCATCCAAACCAGTGTTCTCGACTAGTCAACCTGGTAAAGAACATTGTAATGGTATTTGCATTAACAAACTACTTTTGTGAATAATAACTAACCATATCAATTTAACCCTTTTTTCTTATTATAGTCAAGGTCCCTCAACAACATCCTATACACCATGGAGATTACCCGACTAGATGTACAACTCGTTAGAGAATGCATATTGAATCAACATCAAGAGAGGGACCAACAATTGAAGCAGATCTAGACATGGATGAGCCAATCAATAGATTTCTGAAAACTAAATAACAAAAAAAGAAGTGATTGTATATATTATGAGAAACATGTCTAATGGAAACATATTTTGATGATAAAATATATTAATATATACTATTTGTTGCTACCTTCTTATGGATGTATGTTATATGTTTTGTATGTAAAAAACCACATATCTGCACACACATTCTTTCTTTATTTTACCTTTAAATTTTGTTTTTCTACTTTCTATGCATGAATCGTACTATGCCACTTTCAATTATTTTCCAGTAGATAGACTGRGTATGGGGAACTGGGAGTGATGCAAGGGGGGAGGGGAAAAATGAGCTTCCACCTTSACGTGGTTGGTCTGGTTCACTAGAGAACATTTTTTTCTTGAAACCAAGAGAATCTCATTCAGGTATTCCACTTTAGTCTTTTGAGAGTCTCTTACATGTCGACTTGTATGCTTATTTATTTAATTAATATTCAGTCATATAACMTTTTATTCTCTGATGATTTCTACAGGTMTTCACAATGGAAATGMAACTAACAAATATTCTATGTGTGATGTTGTTGTACAATATCCTACCTCATCAAGATCATGGACACARACAATTAGTACTCATTTTTCCATTTTAGTTAGTCTGTGTGCACAATTGCCAAAGATTCATGTATATTTAAAYCCTTTACTAAATTATGGGCACAAATCAACCTAGTATACAGTMTTTAGGGTTTACAACAAATCCATAGTCATGTAACTTGTAATTTGTAAATTACCAATACCATAAATAGGTTTTTATTCCTAGGGCATGCATTTTTCATCATGCCATGTTTTCATGCATTTTTACCATAYARTTTTTTGCACTTACAAGACAACTTCTAGCCTTTATGCATAGCAGAGGGTTTTTGGTTTCAAAATGAACAAATAAAGTATGAATAGATGTAAAATTATAAAATCCAAACTCCACAATTTTAACCACTCCATTTGGAGGTAGTCTTAGGTGTGCATTTTATAGTACGATGATTTTACCCTCCATTTTACAAAAAGTCTTGAATCTTAGTTCAAGGTAGAAGTCCTTAGTCATTTTAAAATGAACTCCGAATGACATATATAGATTTAGAATGTTATTAAATTCACAAAAAAACCTATATCACTAAATTTTGAGCTAAATAGAAGCACGGGCGTGCATTTCCATTAGGGCACTTTCTACTATTTTGGTGTCCCAGTTTACAAGGGACACTTTGTCTCTTTTACACAACAACCACTTTTATGTTTGCAAAAGAAAAAGTAAATATGCATACAAGTGTAAAATGATCTAAGACACCCTCATAAACTTGAATCACTAGAATTGAAGGTGTTTTAAGACCCGAACGCGTATTTTCATCATGCCTTGATTTCATGCATTTTTAAGCATTTTCCCCTCTATGTATTTTTTTGCATTTACAAAGCAATTTTTAACCTTTATACACGGTAGAGGTTTTTGGTTTGAAAATTCAAAAATAAAGGTACAGAAGGATGTAAAATGATAAAATACAAACTCCCTAAATTTTATCACTCAATTTGGAGGTCACATGAGTCCTAAATGTGCATTTTATAGTAGTCTAGTTTTACCCTCCATTTTATAAAAGGTCTTGAATTTAGGTTCTAGGTAGAAGTTTTCTTTTCATTTGAAAATGAAATATTGATGATATAGATAGATTCATAATGTTATTAAATTCACCCCAAAAATTAGATCACTAAATTTGGAGTTATATAGAAGCATGGGTGTGCATTTTCATTAGGGAACTTTCTACTATTTTGGTCTCTCAATTTATAAGGTAGATTTTCCCTCTTTTACACAATGACCACTTTTATGTTTGCAAACACAAAAACAAATATTTAGACAGGTATCAAATTAACTAAGACACCCTCAAAAACTTGAATCATTCAAATTGCAATGTGTTAAGACTTGGGCATGTATTTTTCATTATGCCCTGGTTTCATGCATTTTAAAGATTTTTTCCCTATATGCATTTGTTTTGCATTTACAAGGTAGTATTTAACCTTTATGCATAGTAGAGAGGATTTGGTTTGAAAATGTACAAGTAAAGGTACAAATATATGTAAAATGATAAAATAGAAACTCCACAAATTTAATCACTCAATTTGGAGGTCATATGAGTCCTAGGTATACATTTTATAGTAACACAATTTTACCGTCCATTTTACAAAAAGTCTTGAATTTGGGTTCCCAGTAGAAGTCCTTTTTCATTTGAAAATGCACTCCAAATGATATAGTTAGATCTAGAATTTTATGAACTTCACCCCAAAAATTAGATCACTAAATTTGGAGCTATATATAAGCATGGGCGTGCTTTTCCATTATGGCACTTTCTACTGTATTTGGTCTCTAGATTTACAAGGTTTATTTATTTAATTATTATTCAGTCATATAAACTTTTATTCTCTGATGATTTTTGTAGGTCTTCGCAATGGAAATGCAACTAAAATGTTCCTATGTGTGATGTGGTTGTACAATTTCCTACCTCATCGAGCTCATGGATGTATGTATTTAGTACTCATTTTGCCATTTTAGTTAGTGTGTGTGCACAATTGCCAAAGATTCATGTATATTTCAACCCTTTACTAAATTCTGAGCACAAATCACCATAGTATATAATATTTAGGGTTTACAAAAAATCCACAGTCTTGTATCTTCTAACTTGAAAATTACCAACACCATACATGTATTTTTCTTCCTATTGCGTGCATTTCTTAACATGCCCCATTTTCATGCATTTTCCCCCTTATGCGTTTTTTTGCATTTACAAGGCAACTTTTATCCTTTATGCATAGCATAGGGTTTTTAATTTAAAAATGCACAACCAAAGTATGAATAGATGTAAAATGATAAAATCCAAACTCCACAATTTGAACCACTCAATTTTGAGGTCATATGAGTCTTAGGCATGCATTTTACAGTAAGACGGTTGTACCCTCCATTTTACAAAAAGTCTTGAATATTGGTTCAAGGTAGAAATCCTTAGCCATTTTTTTTAATCTGTTAGAAATGTGCCCGTAACCTGCAGGGCCAAAATTTTTAACCATTGGATAAGAAACCATAACCTAGGGACATCTAAGCCGTCAAAATCACCCGAGGATTGCACCTAGCTTGGGCTGCACCAACCCTTAACATGGATGTATTTTTGGGTGCCTCCTCCCGACTAAACTCACCATAAGAGTATTGAACTCAGGTCGCCTAGCAAAGGAAACCCACACCTTAACCGATTGAGCTAGCGAAAAATGACTAAGTCCTTAGCCATTTTAAAATGAACTTTGGATGATATATATATATATATATATATATATATATATATATATATATATATATTTATTTATTTATTAAATTCACCTCAAAACTTAGATAATTAAATTTGGAGCTATATAGAAGCATGGGTGTGCATTTCCATTAGATCACTTTCTACTGTTTTGCTCTCTTAATTTACAAGGTATACTTTTCCTCTTTTACACATCAACCACTTTTATGTTTGCAAATGAAAATATAAATATGTAGATAGGTGAAAAATGATCTAAGACATCCTCAAAACTTGAATCACTCAAATTGCAGGTGTGTAAAGACTTAGGCATGCATTTTTGTGAAGCCTAGCATGCATTTCTACACAAGGGCATAAATTGTAGTTTAAAAGAAAAACATGTATTTCTTAAGTGTGACTGTGCATTTTTAGATGTGGAGGCTCTAACAATATCGAATTAGGGTTTTATGCAACAATAGAAACCCTAATCCTAATCATCTATATCATCATATATCGAGAACGTTGTCATATACATCTTTCTCAACCTCTTTGAATTCTTAATCTAACACATCTAGCTGCTCCCTATGTCCAATGCAATGTTCAACAACAATTTGATTTTTTTACTTTATTATACATGTGTCAGACCTTTGATGCCTTAGTTCATTGTCTAACACACATCGTTATTCTGACAAACTATTTTCGGTCATATGTCCCAACCCTGACGGACTTGGAGCTCTCATGCATCACCGCTTCGATGAAATTTTCCCACCATGGCATCGTCGATCCGATGGGTCTACCGCGCCATATCATTGGATTGTCAATAAACTACACCCTCCAAAGCATTTCCACTCCAATATAGACAGTCAACCACAAGGTTAGATGGCATCCACATCGACTTTCCGACAGTAATTACGTGCATCTATATCATAGTAACAACCAAAACCATCGGTAAAATGATGATGAATTGGATGATGATGGTTTCTTGGAAAAATCCACGTGGTAGCCCAACACATCAGATTAACAACATATCTATGATTGTCGTAATTTCGACGATCCATTGTGATGAAAATTGGTTTGGTAAAATCTCTCCACAACTTCCACATGGTAGTTTGTTAAGTTGGATGTTCGACCGACGGGTACAATCATCAATAGTGAGACAAAATCTGTTCAACAAACAACTATAATTAGGTTTGTCGGATACAAACATGCATCCATTGGAATGGTGTTACAACGTCATCAGAAAATGTGCCAAATGTACTAGTGAATCCACCTTCACTCTTTCACCTTACTCTAGTTGACTCCATTGAACATGAACCTACACGAACACCATGGATTCTTAGATGGGTCCATTCAGCATAAGAAGTAGTTGGTGATCTTGATGTGATACTACAAATTAATGTCATACACATTCATAGTTACCATGAGCGTCCTCTCTTTTGGCTCAAGTATCAAAGAATCATGATCTAGAAACATTTACAGAAGCTTCTGAACATCCATATTGGGACACGACAATGAATGAAAAATATCATTACTTAATGGTGAATGATACTCGAGATCTTGTACCTCTTCCAAAAGGAAGAAAACTTCTTTGATGTAAATGGGTGTATAGAACTAAGTATACATCAAATGGAAGTGTTGAAAGACACAAGGCCCGATTAGTTTCCAAAGGATTCTCTTAGGTTGAAGAGATTAAATATAATGAAAACTTTTCCCTTGTATCCAAAATGAATTCCATATGCCTTGTTTTATCCCTTTCTACCTCACATAAATAGGAGGTCCATTCAACACAAGAAGTAGCTAGTGATCTTGTCGGTGATACTATAGATCAACGTCGTACACATTCATAGTTCCATGCACCTCCTCTCTTTTGGATCAAGTATCAAAGACTCATGATATAGAAACATTTGTAGAAGCTTTTGGCCATCCATATTGGGACACAAAAATGAATGAAGAATATTGTTCCTTAATGGCGAATGATAGTTGGGATCTTTTACATCTTCCAAAAGGAAGAAAACTTGTCTTATGTAAATGGGTGTATAGAACTAAGTATGCATCAAATGGAAGTGTTGAAATACATAAGGCTCGGTTAGTTTCCAAAGTATGATCTCAAGTTGAAGGAGTTGACTATAATGAAACCTTTTCCCCTATGGCCAAAATGAATTCCATATGCCTTGTTTTATCCCTTTCTAACTCACATAAATAAGAGGTCCATTCAACACAAGTAGTTGGTGATGTTGTTGGTGATACTATAGACCAAAATTGTACACATTCATAGTTCTCATGAGACTCCTCTCTTTTGTCTCAAGTTTCAAAGACTTGTGATATATAAACATTTGTAGAAGATTTTGGGCATCCATATTGGGACACAACAATGAATGAAGAATATTGTTCCTTAATGGTGAATGATACTTGGGATCTTGTACCTCTTCCAAAATGAAGAAAACTTGTCTAATGTAAATGGGTGTATAGAAGTAAGTGTGCATCAAATGGAAGTGTTGAAAGGAATAAGCCCTAGTTAGTTTCCATAGGATTCTCTCAAGTTGGAGGAATTGAATATAATGAAACCTTTTCCCCTGTAGCCAAAATGAATTCCATATGCCTTTTTTTAGCCCTTGATACCTCACATAAATAGTAGGTCCATAGGATGGATGTTAAATCTTCCTTCTTGCATGGGGATTTGCAATAATAAATATGCAAGGAAAAACCTCCTGGATATGTTCAGAATGACACCATCCTTGTATGCCACCTTAATAAATCTATCTACCATCTCAAGAAATATCCTTGAGCTTGGTATGCTAAAGTGAAAATCTTTCTTCTTAACACCACATTTTCTAGATGTTATTATAACCCCAATGCCTATACCAAGAAAGAAAAAATCCATCTCATTACATTTATTTTTTATGTTGATGACCTTATTATCACTAGTATTGACCCTTAAATTTTAACCCATGTGCAATTAAGCCTTAAGAAGAAATTTGAAATGACAGAATTAGGATATTTTCATTATTTCCATGGCCTCTAAGTATTGCAAACCAAGGAAATAATTTATCTTTCCCAATCTCAGTATGCATGTGACCTTGGCCACTTTCACATGAAAGATTGTAAACCAACCCCTTCTCCCTTCTAGTATGGAGTCAAACTTGCTGCCACATGTACTACACCCAAAGTAGATGCCACTTTGTACCCTTCATTTGTTGGTATCCTTTTGTATTTGAATCATACTCATCCTAATTCTTCCTTTGATGTTGGTCTTGTTTCTTGGTATATGAAAACACCTCATGAGATCCATTAGAAAGAAAGAAAAAGGATACTTCAACATGTATAGGGTACATTTCAATTTGGAATACATTATAGTTCAGGAGGGACTTCTTTGTTGGTTAGTTTGTTGGTGAACTTGATGATCAAAATTCTACTACAAGCTATGTTTTCAGTCTTGGTTCCAGACTTGTCTTTTGGGATTGTAATAAACAACAAGCTCTTTCTCTTTATTTAGCAAAATTAGAGCATCGAGCAACACTTAATGAAAGTCAAGAATCCTTGTGGCTTTGCCAGTTTCTTTCAAAGTTTAGATTCCATTAGTAGCATTTGACCACCCTCTAGTGTGACAATCAGAGTGCCATCAAACTTGCCAAATATCTAGTTCAACATTATCATAGAAAACACATTGAGATAAAATTCACTTCATCAGAAAGATCACTCATGATTTCATTATTGAATAACTTTTTTTCCCTATAGATGATCAATTTGCAAACATTTTCACAAAGTCTCTTATGGAAGAGAAGTTTTTCAAAATTCAATCTATGTTAGGAGTTTAGGAAGTTTTGATTGAGGGGGGATAGGATCTAAAGCCTCTGTTGGACATTGGGTTCATTGCTTCCTACGATTTTCACAACATGGGTTAAGCCCCTCTCGTGGATCCTAACTACGACGATTGTGGCAAAGACTAACTCATGTGGGTTTTGGTAAAATGACAATCGTAGTCCAACAAATGGTATTAGAGCTATAGGTCTCAAGTTTGAAACTCATTTGACACACACTGGGGGGATTGTTGGAAATTGGGTTTAACACTTCCCGTGAATTTCATGACATGGGTTAACCGCCTCTCATGGATCCTAACTTCGACGATTATGGCAGAGACTAACACTTGCGGGTTTTGGTATAACAATAATCATAGTCCAACAACATCCATCCTTCTCCTATTGCATCACCCTTGTAAATCCTTCAATCATGTCCCTGTTGGGTTGTTATATTCTTTGCAGTGAAGGTCGAAGTCGAGGTGGATCGACAACAAGTCGAAGGTTGAGGTGAATCGACCAGGTAAATTCGAAGTCGAAGGTCGAGGAAGTTTGACATGGTAAAGGCATTGAAAAAAAGTCAAAGAGGTCAACCAACATGAGGTTGACAAGAGGATGTGTAGTGACCAACTAAATACCGAATGAAGGCCAACTAATAGTTGACTAGTAATACAACTTGGAGTCGACTGTAACAAAATGCGAAGATTTGTGGGATTTGTAGCTAATGATATGCATGGATTTGTAACCATTTTTGGTCACCAAGTATTTAGCATTTTTCCTATTGTAAATCCTATAAAGAGACGTGTTGTAAGACCATAAAGGCAAATGCATAAATCGTAGGATAGAAAACCTTTAGAGAAATATTTAGATGTAGGTTGTTGGTCATGCAAATGTAAGCCATATTGGCTATAGAGTTGTTCTTGCGCAGGAAAGAGGGTATGATGTTGATTGTGTCTTAAGTGTGGACCAAGGTTAGACATGTAACCTTTTATTCATATTGAATAAGACAAGAAGAGAGAAGAATGCTCAAGGAATGTTGGTTTTCTTGGTTTGGGTTTCTAGGGTAAAATCTCTGTGTACTGTGTGATGTATTTGTCATTTATGTTCTTGATTAAATTATTCTTCTCCTCTGCTAGGTTTAGTGTGGAAGTGTCTCTCATTTCCTGACAAGTGGTATCAGAGCGAAGTTCATATCTGACAAGTGGTATCATATCCATGTTATTCTTTGACAAATGTATTAGATCTTGATTTACCAATCTTGAATATGAAAACTAAACCCTAGGTACAATAAGAGTTGTAAGTCATAAATTGTGTTAAATATCATGGTAAAGAATGGCGAGTAGTTCAAGAATAGAGATAGAAAAATTCAATGGCCAGAATTTTGAGCTTTGGAAGCTTAAAATGGAAAATATTCTTGTAGATCGAGAACAATGGACAACAGTCTATCCAGGGACCCAACCGATAGGCATGTCGGCGGAAGAATGGGAGAAACCCAAAAGAAGAGAAAGAATTACGATTTGGCTTTGTCTTGTAGATTCAGTACTGTTGAATGCATTAAGTGAATATTTGGCCAATAAACTGTGGGACAAGTTGGGAAGCTTATACCAGTCAAAATATCTAGTAAATAAGATGTTTCTCATAAATAAACTGTATCTTATGAGAATGAGTGATGACAGTTCAGTGACTGAGCATTTAAATGCATTTAACACCATTTTAATCCAGTTATTATATGTGGATATTAAAATCACTCAAGAGGAGAATTGTATAAGCCTATTATGTTCTTTTCCAGACTCCTAGGACAACTTAGTCATGGCTATATGGATTAATACAACCACACTAACGCTAGAAGACGTGGTTGCTTCTCTTCTATAAGAAGAAATGAGAAGAAAGAACATGGAAGGATTGACCAAATATGATTTAGTGGTGAGAGGTCGACCTATTGAAAGAGATAAAGGAAAATTATTTGGTAAAAAGTCTAAGTCAAAGGGTAGATCTAAATCCCAAGTTCAGTAAAAAATAAGGTGTTGGAAATGTGGTAAAGCTGGGCATTACAAAAAATACTGTAAGTCGAGGGTGATGGAAGTCGGTATGTGATCTGACGAGAAGCAATCGACTGAGAGAAAGATGACCCCAGATAAAGGAGGTGATGTGTACCTGGAATCGACTAGTACACAGTTGGATCAAGGTTTTTGGTTGATCGATTCAGGAGCATCCTATCATATGACACCACATAGAGAATGGTTTTGTGAGTATGAACGATATGATGGAGGTGATGTGTTCTTGGGGGACGACTCGACAACCAAAATTGTCAGACAAGGAAGAGTTTGAATGATACTGTAGGATGGGAGGAAACAAACCCTTCCATGTGTGTTACACATTCTAGTTTTGGCAAGAAATATGATACTTGTTAGTAAGATGAGTGATGTTGGGGAACACACTCTATTTCATAAGGATTCGTGCAAGATGGTTAGAGGTGTGATGGTCTTAATGAAAGGAGTTCAGATTGGAACCCTATACAATTTATTAGGGAATGTAAACTTGACTATATGCAACAACATTGTTGCTTCTGAAGTTGACTCGACGTTGAATCAACTCGACTTGACTCGGGATAAGTCGGTACACACCGATTCGACAAGACATGATAAAATTGACCCGACCAGGATACAGAATGAGATGATGGGACACATTGGAGAAAAATACTTTGAGCTATGCATAGCAAAGGTATTATCGAAGGTTTTACTGAATTTGGTTTAGAATTTGAATTCTGTGAACATTGCATATATGGAAAAAAAAGTTGGGTGAGGTTTCCATCTAGAGCAACAAGGGAAAATGGGATTCTACAATTGGTGCATAATGATGTGTTTGGCCCGGTTAGAGTGCCTTCACTTGGTGGATCCTTGCATTATGTCTCCTTCATAGATGATTTTTCTAGGAAGACATGGATAAATTTCCTAAGGAAGAAATTAAAGGTTTTTGAGATATTTAAAGAGTTTAAACCTCTTGTAGAAAATCAGACAGATAAGAATATTAAGGTGTTGAGAACTGACAATGGTGGTGAATTATATGGAAAATAATTTGATCAATTCTGTAAGCATTGTGGAATAGAACGCAAAAATAACACATCATATACCCCACAAAAAAATGAATTTTCCGAGAGAATGAATAGAATGTTGATGGATAAGGCAAGGAGCATACTTAGTGGTGTTGGGATTGCACAAGAATTCTGGGTGGAGGCAGTCGACACTGCAAGACATCTAGTGAATATGTATCCTTCATCGACACTAGTCGACACAAATCCACATGAAGTATGGTAGGGTAAGAAGCCTTTGGTTGCACATATCAAAGTATTTGGCTGTGATGCATTTGTGCACATTCCTAAGAAAAAGAGGAGAAATCTATACAAGAAGGAAATCAAATGTATTTTCATTGGATATAAAGAAGGAATGAAAGGAAATAAGCTCTAGGATCCTACATCAAGGAGAATAATGTACAATCGATATGTGGTCTTCAGAAAATTCAAAGCTAATTCTGAGGCTGAAGAAGTTGTTCAGACCAAGAATAATCCCGAGACAGTGTGGTTTGAACTGAGGAATGAAGAAGATGATTTAGATGTTTCGACTGAATCCGAAGAAGAGGTGGACCAACATAGTCCGGTGGTAAGGACATCAGAAAGAGTAAGAAAACCAGTTGAAAGGTATAGTTCACCTGACTTCCATTTTGCATTCGTGCTAATTGCCATCGATGATGAGCCCTAGTTGGTTAGTGAGGCAATCAACTCGGCAAAGGGTAAACTCTGGAAGGGAACCATGATTTAAGAGATGTAATCCTTGCAAAAGAATGATACATGGGATTTAGTCAAGTTACCTAGTGGAAGAAATATCACCGGTAGAAAGTGGGTAATCAAGAAGAATATGAATACCGCATGACAAGTCGAGAATTTCAAAGCTCGACTGGTAGAGAAAGGTTATTACTAAGTCGAGGGAGTCGACTTCAGTGAGATTTTTTCCCTTGTTGCAAAACTAACATCCATTAGAGTACTAATGTCTGTGGATGGAACATTCAATCTGGAAATAAAATATATGGATGTGAAGGCAACGTTCCTACATGGGGACATGGAAGAAGAAATCTACATGAAATAGCCTGAAGGATTTGTAGTAAAGGGGAAGCAAGATTTGGTGTGCAAACTGAAAAGATACCTCTATGGTTTAAAGCAATATCCAAGGATGTGGTACCATAAGTTTGACACATACATCCTTAGTTTTGGATTTGTGAGAAGTAAAGATGATCACAACATATATTCCAAGGAAGAAGGTGGGCGTTTCATATAAGTAGCTTTGTATTTCGATGACATGTTTCTAATTGGAAACAACATGGATGCAATAAAGGAGGTGAAGAAGAAATTATCCTCCAAGTTCGACATGAACAATCTCGGTGCAACTAGCTTCATTCTAGTAATGGAGATTAAGAGAGAGAGAGACACTAGAAAGATCTGGTTGAATCAGACGAAGTATATTGAAACAACTCTGAAATGGTTCAACATGTAGGATTGCAAACTAGTGAAGGTGTAAATTCCTGTGGGAGCAAGGCTTACTATTGAACAGTGTCCAAAGACACATGAATAAATAGAGGACATGGCATGTGTTCCCTATGCAAGTGTTGTTGGTAGTCTAATGTATGCGATGGTCTTCACTTGACCAGACATTGCTCATGTAGTGGGAGTGTTAAGCAAGTACATGTCGAAACCTGAAAAGGAGAACTGGACAACTGTCAAGAGAGTATTAAGGTATTTTTGTGGCACAGAAGACTATGCTATATTCTACCAAGGAAGACCGAAAGGTGATAGTGGTAAATAATAAAACAAAACTACAATAATAAAGTGAAAATAAAACAAAACTACACAACACAAGTGAAACTAAAATTAAAAAGTAATAAATAATAAAATAAACTAAACCATAATAAAACTAAAATGAGTAAACTAATAACTAAAAAGTACAAGTTTAACTACAAACTATTCTAAATAAAATAAAATTAAACAAAAGCTATTAAAATTTACAACAAAAATTATTACTAAACTAAATTATACTAAGATCTAAAACAAAACAAAAAATTGACTAAAAGTAATTATAACTAAAGTAAATTAAAATAGTAAAAAATGAAGCTTTATTTGTGTACAAAGAAGTTTTATTTCTAGTCCTCTCCTCCGACTACTCATAGATGTCGTTCTTTATGCGCTGGCCAAATGGTTTTATATCCTGGTTTTTTGATTACCAAACAACAATTTTGACTGCGTGAACCAAGATTAGTATCCAGAGATGATTTTAAGGATGGAAAATTATTTTAAATGTAGAAACCTTGGCGAATCTTACTTATCCTTCATATGCCAACTATAAATGTTTGGCGATATTTTTGTAAAAATATTCAAATTTCTAAGGATTTTGTATAGTTTTTATAAAATTTTGTCGATTTTTAAGGTAAAATCATTTTATCCTATAGAATTTGGGCGAATCATTTTAAAAATAACAAAACTCGATTTTGGAAAAACCATGGAAAATTAGTCCATGAGCAAAATTTAGCCCCTAAAATCATCCATGTTAGTATCTACCTCCATATACAGATTGTGACAAGCTGGAGTCACTCGTGATTTTACATTTTATTTACATTTCATAAGTGTTTACTTGATTTATTTACATTTCATAAGAATAATATAACAAAGATGCAATTAGTGAAAGTTTTAAATATTGTAATGAATGCAATTTCACCATAACACCATTACTAAAAGTCTCCACACATAATGAAAGAAATGAGGCCACAAGTGATCACAAAGTCGACGAAATTTCAAAATTATAAAGAATGCAACCATGCCATGAGCTGATTGACATATTTACAAACTATAACTTTTGGAGAGAACCTATCACCATTACCATCAAGTTTGTTGTGGAGCAAAAGAGAAAGTTTCATAAAAATTAATGCCATTCTTAAATAAAAAACTATTTGCTCGTTAACACACTTATATATATATTCTTCCAAGGTGTGGAATGAATTTTCATGTAAGCAATCTTTTCTTAAATTATATTAACTTTTCCAACTGGTACAAAATTGTGAAAATGGCATGAAAATTCAAGGCTTGTAAAAATAATGTATCGTGCAAATCTTAAACCGTCAACTCGCCTCTACTCATTGACATGTATTTTTCTAAGGCACAGATTGAATTTCTTAACATTTAACTTTTAATTGAATTACTTCAATTTGCCAAAGTGCTTGACTAATTTGGTTATGCATTGAGCACTGAAATTTGGTGAGACCATCGAATCACCATGATAATCCAAATTCAAGCAACCACAAACATGAAACCATTTTGAGAAAGTTCAAATGAGGATAAAAAGAATATTGAATGATCAGAATGTGAAAAGACTCAAATGGCACAACCATCATGCATGGAAAAATGTGATGAAGTGACATGACGCAACAACCCCTTGATCGAAATCATAATCGTGGAAACCAAATAACAAAAAGTGAAATCATCCAACCAAAACCTTAAAACGAGCAAGAATAAAAACAAATGTGAACGAAAGCAGTATTGCCAAAAAGGGAGCTATTGAAGCCTCAAATGGAAACAGTCTGAGTGAAGTAGTTGAAAGGTCGGGATTTTCTTATTTAATTTTATTAATCTTGGTTTGACATTTTCACTTAATAGTTTAAGAGTACAATTCTTAATATCTAAAAATGATTAGTTATTCATTCAATGATACTCTTTACTTATCATAACAGGTCAAAAATAATAGGGAGATGGCATTAATTAGTTATAATAAGACAAAACTTCTAATTAGTCATGAAATCAAACAAAGGCCTAAATATATATTCAAACCAAATCTTTGCACACATTTGTTCCTCGTCTCTCTTTAAAAATGCCATTGCATCGCTCTTTGTGAGTGTCTATATCCCCTTTAATGTGAATCACAAACATTGACCCACTGCTAGCGAGCGTCCATGTCCCTAATGGGTTCATTTGTTCTTCTTTAAGTACTTTCAACTTCATTATTTGTAGATTTCACCCTTTAGATTTGACTTATAGAGAATTGTGATATGCAATTGGGTGACTGAAGCGGGGTATTACGAGAGTTGCTTTGATCAACAAAAAAATTTGTGAATAAAAATTGAGCCTACATTTTTCTCCCATTTCCGATTATCACTAATGTCAATTTTATGTTATGAAATGGATGGTGCTCTTGAAGATGATGTTAGATAAGCATTTTATTTTTGAATAAACACGAAAACTATATTGGATAAGAAAGAACTTTCTCCACAACTAAAAAGCTACTTAATTGTATGGTAAAAATAAGAAATCCCTTATAATGTAAGACATGCTTCTTAGTATGTTAACCAAATGAAGAGAAAAAAACATAAAAATCAAAGAAAAATAAAATTGAAAATAAACCAAAAGGAACCTAAACTAAATGTATAGTTAAGCTAAGAAAAGGATTTGAGGCATGGGGAAATAAACAAATTTAGCAAATAGAAGAAAATTTAGCAAAATTTTTCTATGTTACAACATAATCAAAAGTAACAAAAACCACTCTCCCCGGTAGATTATAAGGTAGCCTAGGCCAAGCTTAAAACATGTAAAATCTAGCCCCTTGACTTGATTGATTTCCATTAGCATGCAAGTGAGATGTTGTATAAAGGAATCCTACAATCCTCTGCTAGTGAGAGGAAGATAAGATAAATTTCACTCAAAATCCATAAACGACTGAAACAAGAAAAAATAGCCACTAGCGCAAATCAAACAAGAGTGGTAGAGATTGAAATAAATATCATCCCTATGGATTGATCCTAAACATCCCACCACTATGGAAGATCTGGTGAAACAAAAGGATACATAAATCAAGGTGTTGAAGAAGAAATTGAACATCCCTGAATCTCAACATGTGCAAATCCTAGAAAATAAACACACAGTTACAAAATGAAATTGAAAAGATGTGCGGAGAGAATAATATTATCAAGAGTCAACAAAGTCAGCTAGCTCAAACATCAAGGGAAAGAAAAGGGCAGGTTGATGTGTTTGATCCAGTTGAGGGTTTAGTTAAGTTAATGGCTTACCTCATTTTGAAAGACATAGAACTAGGCACTTTGACTTTTCAACTAAAGAACAGAAGTGCTAAGATTGTAGATCTAGAGAGACAAGACAAGAGAAGATAAGTGTTGTTGTCTAAATTAAATGCAAATAAAGATAAATCCCTCAAAGAATAGGATAAGCTTCATACTGAATTCACATGAAGTTCATCCCTAAAAGAAGCTAAGCATGTGATATAGGAGAAAATATCCACTCTGATAGCTAAGAATTGGACACACTTTTCCTTGATGGGAGAAAAGTTGGAGTTGCTAAAATCATCCAAAGCAGGCATAGGCACAGTAGCTTATGGATTAGAAAGTAAACCTGATATGGCCAAAGACATTATAAAATTTATGAATGGTAGGACTAAAGAGTGGCTCAAATACCTAGACATTAGTGACAAAAATAGTATTATCATTGATGCTAAAAAATTTCTCACTTAAAGAAGGAAATAAAAAAATGATGAAAGCAGGCTAAATGAAATAATTGGAGAAGTGGCATCTTTTAAAAATATCTTCAAGGACCTCATCATCCTCAGATTTCTAGAACCCTAGGAGGGAAGTGGAGACTTCTTCTCACAAAAGAGATATTCAAAGTTCTTGGAGTTTAAAAGGAATGATGACAACATGTTTAATAAGAAAACATGGGGTTTTCTAGGGAAAGACATCATGGAAATATTGGCAGGAGATTTTGAGGTCCTACAACAATTGCAGAGAGTTTTCAAGAATTTTACCCCACCATCATAAAAAATATATACCAATATGGATGAGATGGTAAGGAACGTGAAAAATATTGACTATCCAATGGGAAAAACATGGCATCGCATGTGTCAATTCCTCAAGCTCCTTTCAGGAAAGAAAGGAGAATCAAGCAGCGCAAGGCAAGCCTCGTAAAAATTTTCGATAAAACAATTTTTTGAAAATTATCTTATTGCCACTATAAGGCCTCTTCTAAAACAATAATTTTTTTTCAAAGGATTAAGAGGAAGTAAGTATATTCAATAAGTGGTAAGCAATTTCAAGAAGTGGTTTTGAATATAGTGTAAAGATAAAAGGGAATGAGGAACTCATGTTTAGGGTCAACACTTTGGGGGATTAAAGAGTGTCTTATACTCAAAGTTATTTGATCAAAATACCTCAAGCACATGCATATGGTGAAGGCAACAAGCCTCAAGAGATTCATCCCTTGCATTATGTTGCAGTCTATAACTCTTCTTCTTTTTGTGTCCGTTTTCTTGTAAATCCACATCTTCCCATTTTGGCTTCTTCTATCAGATCTGATTAATAAAATATCAAGCAACAAATTATGATTTCAGGAGAATTCAAGAACCCTAACTTCCATAGGGAATATCTCAAATAGTATAGAATACCAACATATGAAATTTTTACCACATGTACGCAGAGATATTGCCTCTGTCTCCTCAAAATTCCACGGTCATGAACATCCCATAAAATAAGTTATAGTGAAAATGTCAAACTAACCTGAAACTAATTTTGCAACTCTCCCCTTCTAGAATGATATCCAATCTTTGGTCATCCACTTATTCAAATTTTATTACATTTTTCACCCACACACTCTCTCAATACTTTCTCTTTTTTATACAAAATCATAACTCTCTATGAAGTGACATCTTAATTCAAAATGAAAAGACACCCATTAATTAAATAATTATTTCCCTTTTTTATTTCACTTTTCCAAATACCATTGGAACATACCATGGGCTTCCAAATCCATGGGTTTGAAACCACCATTTTCACATGCACCCCCTTTTTTTAATATACTTGTAAACCTATATATAAATCAATATTTGAAATGTTGTGTGTATTTGTAAATCTGTAATATGACATTAATGATAACATTAATCCCATGACATCAATGAAAATAATTCCAACAATCTCCCTCTTTGTCGTTGATGGAAATACTGCAACAAAACACATAGTCCACTAGGCATAGAAAGAATTCCCCCCCTATTTGCAACTCTCTCCCTTTGACATCAATGGAAAAGGGATGCTCCCCCTGAGCTTGTGATTCTCCTTAAGCACTTAGTGATAAGATGGATATTACTCCCACTTTTTGATTGAGATATTCAAATGTATCCTTGGGAAGGGGTTTTGTGAAAATATATGCAATTTTTTCTTTGGTGACAATGTATTCCAACTTGACATTCTATTCTCCTACTTTTTCTCTTAAGAAGTGATACTTGATTGGAATATTCTTTGTTTTTTAGTACATATAAAGATTCTTTGAAATATTTATTGCACTTGTGTTGTCACAAATTATTGATATTGGATGATTACATTCTACCTTAATATCTCTCAATGTTTGCTTCATCCAAAGAACTTGTGTACAATATGATGGTATTTCTATATAATCGGTTCTTCTATGGTAGAGAAACTGAAGGTTGTTTCTTGCTCAACCAAGACACTAGATTGTTTCCCATAAAGAATTCTCCTCCACTTGTACTTTTCATATCATCAACATTGCATGCCCAATCTGCATTTGTATATTTTTTTAGAGTAAAAGCTTCACCTCATGAGTACCACAAGACAAATTCTAAGGTTCCCTTTAGATATTTGAATTTTATTTTCATTGCTTGTACATGATTTTATTTTGGTGCAACTTGAAATCATTCAACCAATCCTACTTATTTCATAATGCCTGGCCTTGATGCCATCACATATAGTAGACTTCCAATCATCGACCTGTACATGTACAATGTTTTGTTTTATTATGAAGATTCATCATCTTTTCTCAATTTACAACCTATGATCATGGATGTGTTGATTGGTGCACAATCTTCCATTCTGAATTTATTCAATTTTATCTTAAGAAAAAATATCTTGGAGGAAAACGAATTACATAGCACACAACTTTCCCCTTTAATTTGTTCTAACTAATTTTTTTTCTCAAACATGGTACAACAACACTCCTCAAGAAGTCTAGACACTGTCACCAATAATGCAAGATAATTAGTCTCTATCAATCGAGACCGCATTTGTATCCAACTTAAGGAGTAGTACATCTTATACAATAGTTGAACATGGTTCAACCAGTCTCAGCAAATCCAAGTTCATTCAATAAGAAACAATAAAGTAAACAAGAACACATCAATTAGGTTTGCATATCAACAAATTCAAGTATTCCCCCCCTGAGGGATCAATAATTAGCAACAATAGTTCTTGTAAGAAATTCCAGTTGATGGACAACCCATTCGAAACTCAATTGTCGAATACTATGTTGAAAATCTTATCGACTGTCATGTCGGGTCGATCCTCGGTAAACCACTTTTAAGGAAATCATTAGTAACTAATAGGAACATTGCATGATTATACATTTGATGATACACAATGATATGAAGTACTCAAACATCTGGTCAAATGATTCCATGACCATCCATCAATCGAACCACAATCTATCCCGGTAGTCGACACCGGTCCACAATTATGTATTTTACGTCTCTTCTTCAAAAATATGAAATCATGGTTTCCATTCCTTCTATTTTTATGGCGAGGATGATGATAGGGCACATATTTTTGTGCTCTATGATCATAGAAAGTAGGATCGAGGTCAAGTTCATTTACAGAAGTAGAACAAGTTGACATATCAACAACAAAGTCATTTGTAGCAACAAGCTCAAATTTTGGCATGTGAGGAACATGAAACTCATCAATCTACTTGGCACAATCAACAATAGGTTTATCTTCTAACAGACCAATTTGAATTCCACCTCCAACAAATAAAACTTCCCTAGTAGTAGCAAGGCCATGTGTAGGTAGGGAGGAAACAACAACATCATATCCAAGACTAGTCTTAATGAATGGAAACCTTTGACAATTGATGATATTATTGATGAAACTTAATAGTTTTTTTCTCTAGTTCCTTTCTTAAGGAGAAAATTTCATAGTCTAGCTTTTCACAATTTTCTTCCTTTTCCTTCAGCTAGATTCTCACCACTTCTTCTATCCTTCTTGCCTCTTCTAATTGAACCTTTAGATTCATGATAGTCTTTTCTATTTATTCAAGGCTTTGTGACATTTTGGCTTTTGAATCACGATCCTCTTCTTCGTATTTATGCAACTGCGCTTTTTGCTTCAAATTATTTTTCCTAAGATTCTTTATTTAGATTAAGGCACACAAAATTTCTTCTAATATCCACTTCCCCATTTGTTTCGACATTTTCCTCTTCTTATGAATCCATCATTTCTTTCCATTTGTCTTCATCAATATTTGTTTCTATTTCCACAAATAGAGTTTCTTATCTATCACTATCGAAACTGCTTTCACCTCTCTCTTCAGACAAGTCACTAATCCATTTTGAGTAGAGACTCTTCTTCTGCTTATAAGACCTCTTCTTCTTTTCATGATTTTCCTATTTGTGGTTATTTTTGTGTTGATGATGTTTGCTCCCTTTCTTTATGTTATGGTATTCTTCATCATTACTACTTTCATCCTTTGCATATGGATAGTTAGCAACAAAATGTCCTACTTTTACAAAATTAAAGTATTTAAAGGGCATCTTACCTTTGTATTTTCCAAATCCCTTGTTGATTTTTCTCACAAAATGTGCTTCCACTGTGTCTGATTCACAACTGTAACAATCGCTTTATTTGTGTTCTTTTTTCTTCATATTATTTAAGGCTTTGTAAGTTTCTTCTTTCATTGATGTCTTTTCTTTCTTTGTCCTCATTTCATACAACATGAGGATCCCATGCAATTCATTCATTTTCAATTTATCAAGATCCTTCATTTCTTCAATAGAGGAAACTTTGGCAACAAATCTTAATGGGAGTGACCTTAACAATTTTTGTACAATCATCGATTCTTCAACTGTTTCACCAAGTCCTATGATGGTGTTGACAATTTCATCCTCATAGAAGACATAGGCTACAACGTTTTATTTGTCTTTCATTTTCAGACTCTCGAACTATCTTCTATGAGTTTGGATATTTACCTTCTTAACCTTGCCATCGCCTTCGTATATGTTTTGAAGTTTGTCCCAAATGACCTTTTTTGATTCACAATGCATTACCTTGACAAACTATGATTCTAATAGACCGCACAAGATGGCATCCATGGATTTTGCATTATTTTCACTAGCCTTCTTTCCATCCTAATCTGTTAGTGGAGATGTTGGAGCTTTATAACCAATCACAACAAATTTCCAAATATCGAAACCAAGAGCCATTAAATAGGTTCGCATCCTTATGATCCAAAATGAATTGTTTGTTTTGTCAAACAATAGAGCTATGTTTGTGGAGAAACCTTCTTGAATGGCCATGTGTTCTCCTGAGATCTACCTTCCAGTGGTTATTGTTAGGATATTTAGACACTTAGGAGTTAGTAAGATCTACTTGGTCTATTGTGTCGTTAGGTAAAAGTGTGTTTTCTAGTGTGTTTCTTTAGTATGCATTCGTAGTTAGGAAATCTAACGGTCACGATATGTTCCCGACATAGAGTGATCCGACGGTTCATACTCTCCTCGATCTTAATGACCATTGATCTGTGGCTTAACACTCGATTGGTCCATGATCTCTATTTAAAGAGCATGGAGGGTCATTTTTCGATGATCGATTGTGAGAAACTCTCTTGTAAAATCTCTCTGTAATCTTTTTATTTGCATTAATAAACTGCTCCAAGTGGTCGCGTTGGCTGGGGCTATGGATGTTTCCCCGTAGGGGTTTTACCACGTGAAAACATCGGTGTGTTGATATTTGATCTGGTTATGTGAGTGGTTACTAAAGGTGTTCATCCTATGTTGGAATACTTATGTTTTCGAACATGGTATCAGACCCTGTTTGAAGACTCGCTCCTGTTGTAGATCAAGATCGTGAAGCTGAGTTGCCTCATCTCCATTTTCTATCATTTCCATACATTTCTGGACTAAGAGGATTGTTCCATTGCATCCGAAGCACTCTTTTCAGTCAGGAACACTTTTCATTTCACTTGAAAAGGTTTTCGTTTGCCCAAGATATGGCCATTACAGTTAGATTCGGAGGTATAAAGCTTGAATACGCATTTTTAATTTTTTTTGCAGAGTAGTATTTTGGTTTTATTTCGGTTTTGTTTTATTTATTTCTGGGTTGCTACTCTTTTAGATATGTGTATGTTCTTTTCCCCGTGCATTGTGTGATCTTAGAAAATCAGAAACATATAGGAAAAAGTGCATCTTCCGGGTAAGCTAACTGAGATCTAACCCTTGTTGTCATCGAGAAGCGAAATTTTTTTCTTGTGTGAAAATAGTTATTTATTTTGCATGCAACTTTTCTGTTATAAAGTAACTTCATTGTAAAAGTGATTCCCACTTCTCTTTATAAAAGTGGGTCACTTCATAAAGCAACTTACACAATCACGTGGTCATTTGGTTATCGATGGTGCCTTTTTTAAAAATGGCATAACTCTAACATCGAAAGTCCGTTTTCATTGTCGTTTTTTTTTAAAACCACATAAATTTTCGAGCTCTTTCCATCCATATCATCAGTTTCAGTTTTTAAATCCACATTATCTGCATATTTAATATGGCTTCTACAAGTACTATCTTGCTTACTAGCAACAACTACTTCGAATG
>ML783385.1:505408-518191 GCA_009831015.1 Picea engelmannii | reverse complement strand
TGGATTCTCTAGATGTCATTCTGATCCTAATGTCTATACCAAGAAAGTAGGAATCCATCTCATAATCCTTGTCCTTTATGTTGATGACCTTATCCTTACTGGTAGTGACTCAAAACTTTTAAACCATGTGAAAACCAGCCTTATGAAGAAATTTGAAATGACAGACTTAGGCTTTTTGCACTATTTCCTTGGCCTCCAATTTTTACAAACCAATGAAGGAATTTTTCTTTCCCAGTCTAAGTATGCTTGTGACCTTCTTCGTCGCTTTCACATGGATGATTGTAAACCAACCCCTTCTCCCTTCTAGTCTCGAGTCAAGCTTTCTGCCACCTGTACTTCTCTTGAAGTTGATGCCACCCTGTACCGTCAGTTAGTTGGTAACCTCTTATACTTGACTCATATCCGTCCTGATCTTTCCTTTGTTGTTGGTATTGTTTCCCGATATATGGAAACACCCCATGAAAGCCATTGGAAAGAAGCTAAATAGATACTTTGCTATGTTCGTGGTACAATTCAGTTTGGGATACATTACAGTTCAGGGGGGACTCCTTTATTGGTTGGTTTCACTAATTCAGATTGGGTCACCGACCCTGATGATCGAAAGTCTACTGCAACTTATGTTTTCATCCTTGGTTAAGGACCTGTCACTTGGGCCTGTAAGAAACAACATGCTATTGCACTTTCTTCAACAGAAGCAGAGTACCAAGCAACGGTAAATGCAAGTCAGGAAGCCCTGTGGCTTCGAAAGATTGTTTCAGAGTTTGGATTCCAGCACCAGCATCCGACCAACCTTTGGTGTGACAATCATAGTTCCATCAAGCTCGCCAAAGACCCAGTTCAACATCAACGTAGCAAACACATCGAGATACACATGCACTTCATTAGAAATCTCATTCATGATCAAGTTATTGAAGTTCTCTTTTGTCCTATAGAATATCAAGTTGCAGACATTTTCACAAAGTCTCTTACATAAGCGAAGTTTTCCAAACTTCAATCTATGTTAGGAGTTCAGGAAGTTGTCATTAAGGGGGGATAGGTTCTAATGCCTCCTTCCTTCTCCTATTGTGTCACTATTGTAAATCCTTCAATCCTATCCCAAGTTGTTCTTAAGGGGGGATGTTAGGATATTTAGACACTTAGGAGTTAGTAATATCTACTTTTTCTATTGTGTCATTAGGTAAAAGTGTGTTTTCTAGTGTGTTTCTTTAGTATGCATTAGTATTCATTTGTAGTTAGGAAATCTGACGGTCACGATATGTTCCCGACATAGAGTGATCCAACGGTTCATACTCTCCTTGATCTTAACGAGCATTGATCCATGGCTTAACACCTGATTGGTCCATGATCTCCATTTAAAGAGCATGGAGGGTCATTTGTCAATGATCGATTGTGAGAAACTTGCTTGTAAAATATCTCTGTAATATTTTTCTTTGCATTAATAAATTGCTCCAAGTGGTCACATTGGCTGGGGCCATGGATGTTTCCCCGTAGGGGTTTTACCACGTGAAAACATCGGTGTGTTGATATTTGATCTAGTTATGTGAGTGGTTACTGAAGGTGTTCATCCTCTGTTGGAATACCTATGTTGTCAAACAGTTATACTATTTTCGAAGGAACCCGCTCAAATACTAATTGTTGAGCACACACTTATACTGAGAGGGGGGGTTGAATCAATATAAGACATTTTTTTACTTTTCAAACATTCATCAACCATAGGAAAACAACCACATATAGATCTATTAATTGCATAACATGGAACACAATATTTACATGGAAACACTTTTGGGAGAAAACCACAAAACTTTGCTTTATAATTATTTGTAGGAACCAACCTACTGTTACAAATAATTGTAGGCATAAGCCTATTTGAGACACCAATCCCCACTGGTACAAACCCTTGTAGGAACCAACCTACTCTTACAAATCTTTGTAGAGACCAATATAATGTAGACACCAATCCCTACTAGTATAAACCCCGGTAGGCACCAAACTACTCTTACAAATATTTGTAGACACCAATCTAGTGGAGACACCAATTCCCACTACTAATCACTAACTTAGAAAGATACATCAATCTCTTTATTTGAGCTACACCAACCTTCAAGTTACAATTTTTTTTTTTATTACATATAAATTATTCAAAATATGATAACATTAACATTACATTCATTGAGTCTGCTTTCTACTTTTTTCTTATCTAGGTCTGACCAAAATTCTAATTTCTGAATGAAATTTATGCTAACTTTCTGAAAGCTTGTTGTTTTTTGCCTCTTTAGAAGAACAAACTTGTACAACATGCCACGTATCCAATTTTTCAAATATGTTTTTTAATTTTTTACTTGAGGTACTTCGGTATGTCTCCTCAGATCCCTAAAAATTTCATAGTCTAAAAATGCCCGGGAGAGAAGTTATAGAGAACATGTCAAGCTAAACAGTTTGAAACTGATTTCAGGACCATTAAGAAAACCTAAATTCCACATGGTATATCTCAGAAGGTATAGAGAAAAAAAATATGAAATTTTCACTTGAGGTACTTATGTATGTCACCTTAGATACTTAAAAATTTCTCATTCTAAAAAGTCCTAGAAAACAAGTTATAGCGGAAATGCCAAACTGACCTATTTGAAACCGATTTCAGGACTATTCAGAAACCCTAACTTCCACATGGAATATCTCAAAAAGTATAGAGAAAAAATATCTAAAATTTTAACCACATGTACCCAGAGATATCACCTATGTCACCTCAAAACTTAACAATCTGAAATGTCTCGAACAATAAGTTATAACAAAACTTCCAAACTGAATTGTTTGAAATTTATTTAAGGAGAATTCAGGAACCCTAACTTCCACCAGGAATATCTCAGAAGGTATAGAGAACCAACATCCGAAATTTTAAGCACATACACAAAATATCTCGCCTCCATCTCCTAAAAATGTCATGGTCTGAAACATCCCAAAAAATAAGTTATAGAAAAAATGTCAAACTGGCCTATTTGAAAGTGATTTTAGGAGCATCCAGGAACCCTAAATTCCATAGGGCATATCTCAAAAATTACAGTGAACCAATATCTGAAAGTTTAACCAAATGTACCCAAATATATCTCCTTCTTCTCCTAAAAAATTCACAGTCTGAGACATCCTAGAAAATAAGTTATAGCAAAAATACCAAACTGTCCTGAAATGGATTTCACAACTCTCCTCTTTTTGAATGATATACAATCTTTTCTCATCCACTTCTTCAAATATTATTACATTTTTCACCCACACACTTTCTCTTTTTATAATTTATCATAACCCTTCATGAAGGGACATATTAATTCAAAAGGACATGGAACCCATTAATTAAATAATTAATTCCTCTTTTTTTATTTCACTTTTCCAAATACCATGGGAAAATACATGGGAAAATATTGTGGGCTTCCAAATCCATGGGTTTGAAACCACCATTCCACTTTTTATTTTTTCATGTTCACAACTTTTTTTAATATACTTGTAAACCTATATATAAATAAATCTTGGAAACGTTGTGTGTATTTGTAAATCCGTAATATGACATTAATGACAATATTAGTCCTTTGACATCAATGAAAATAATTCCAACATGGTTTTAACCATGTAATACATTGTTGTTTTAATATTTGATCTGGTTGTGTGAGCATTTGTTTAGGTGTTCATATTGTGTGTAGTATTCAAACATAACATGGAAATTCAATGGCCTATCATAGTGAGACAACCTAATTTGTAGATATTCCACCTATGATTAGGACCTCTATTTTGTTGTCCAAGGTTCTTCGAAATGGAAATATTATATTTTAAGAAAGTAAATAGTCATCCCCACAAAAAATAGACCTATGTAGTTTATGAAAACACGACAAAAGTTGTAGAAATACCACCATCATAAGTGGTCCACATGCCTTCAACAATTCAACATGAACAAAAACTAGAAGAAGTGTTTGTCATGACCCCTAGACAAGTTGGAAGGGAAACCTATCAATTGGAGGTCAAAATGCTACCTTTTTCCTTGAAATTTTGGCCTTGTTTAAGCTTCATCGCCCCCTTTCCCATATACAAGGAGGGATAAACCCTGATCATTGGCCCCCAAGAGTGTCTTAGTGAGTGATAATCCATTGTTCATTGCCTTGTGCAAAATTATGGGGGGGTGCTGAAGTAGTTGCAACCATCACGCCTTGATTTGTGAGGTTGTTTCCGATAAATCTCAATTGTTTAAGGGATTGGTTTGAGGCACTTCTTATTTAAGGCAAGGTCAATCTTGTTGGTTCAACCAAATCCTCATTTGACCACATCATCTCTTCAAAACTATCCTATGGTTTTGATGCCTCAAATCCTATATAATGGAGGCCATGCTTGAGTGAAGAGGGGGGAGAATGGAGAGCATCATACTTATGATTTTGTGAGATTCAAGGGGCTAGAAAAGGAGAGCTTGGAGGAGTTGTTGCAACATCAAAATTGATATTGTAAGTGCTTCACTATTGTTTTCTTTTCATTAATGCATAACTTGGCCTATTCCCTTCATGTCTATGTGTTCATTATATGCATGTCTATTGTTGTTTAATTCATCATAGATAGATTTGTTTATGCTTAAAATATTAGTGTGGAAGAAGGAGGTTTCACTTTGTTCCTTGCAAGACTTTCCTTGCACCAAGAAGCTTGGACATAAAGATCAAAGGCTCGAGCAGTGAGGGAAATAGACGTAAAAGAGGTAAGTCTTCCATCCGTCTCTTCTCAATCTAATTGTTGACATAGAGAGTAGATATAGAGTGAAAGTAGTAAGTCACTTGTTTCCTTCTGTCTTGGATCAAAGAGGGGTCTTGATTGAAGGGGGTTTCACCTGTCCGCAGGGAGAACTTTACCACAATACAAAATTGGCAAATCAATTGTGGAAAGTTCTCTTTAGTCTTTCCTTGGTGTTTTCTATCCTTTTGAGTCTTGTTTGTTAATTGATCTTTTTTATTTTGATGCTTCTTTTTTGATCTCTCCCCTTACCACATCATCATTGGGAAGCTCTCTGAGCTAAACACCTGACCCTATCTCAGATTTGGGTAAAGTTTGAATCAAGTGTCATTGAGTTCTTTCATTCTGATTGAAAGAAAAAGAAAAAGAAGGTTCTCTTTGTCATTTTTCATCTAAATTTGGAAAGAAGAAAACAAAAAATTTACATCCTACTTTCATAGGTGGAGTGTTTTGGTACACATTTTAAATAATTTTGCATCTATTTTGGGATTTCAAGGATATTAATTTAGCATTTGTTAAAGGAAAAAATGGAAATTGCATGGTATTGGGTATTTATTTGTGTTAAGAAGTAAAAGAGTTCCTCTCCTTTCCTCAGATGGAATTCATTGAAACAATATTTTTTCCATTTCATTCTTTTTGCACAGTTTTGGAGTCGAGTCATAACACCATCAATTTAATCTTCGTGCACCCTATTGAGTAAAAAAAACCATTAAAAAGAATGAGGTATATAATATAAAATCAATTAGACTTGTGAGGATTATCGTAACTAGTGTTTGTTGTTTCTTCGTTGATGGCCTCATCATATGTATCGAGAATATCCTTCCTTCCTTTCTCCCTGTCTTAGGGGAGTTGTTTTCTTGCTCTTATATTGCAGGGACTTTTATAATGTGTGATATTTGAAGTTAAGGAGGAATTATGTTGAATTTTCTTCCATGGAAACAGTTCCTAAGGATGCCAACCAAGGGACCCTTTTTCATGGGGGAACCTTATGCTTTTCCTTCTTTTGGAAATGTTGGTCCTCCCTACATCACTACATTAAATCTTATCATTTTCACTATGGGGTTACCAGTATGGTTTTTTTCCTCTCCTTTGGTATCAAATGCCCTTGCTGCTCCCCAAGCAAGCTCTCAACCGCAATAGCATTAATATTCTGTTGACTCTTTTCCTTCTTCACCTGTCGTGTCTTCTTCCATTTCTTATTCCTCTCCTGGTGAAATCCTTGAAATTAGTAATCGAGAGGCTAAGATGAAGAAGAAAAAGAAGGACAAGAAGAATAAGAAGAATCAAGGGGGCAATCAACTAGCCACTATGGAGAGTGTTGATAATGTTAAAAATCCGACCAACATAGGTCACAAGCCCAAATTCCCTTGCAAGATTTGTAAGTATGACTACCTTCTTATACATTTCCCTGGTATAGCCAAGGTCTTAGAAGTGTGGTCCACGGGTTCTCAACGACCCATGTCGCCAACCACTGCAGGTCATGCTGTTGACAACCCATCAACCAGTGATCATAAGGTTGGGGGAAAAAAGGTAAAGTCAGGATTCCTTCCAGGTTATGTGGGGATATGCACCTCACTTACCTTTTCCCTCATATAGATGAATCTTCAAAATTGTTGGAAGACATTGTTGTTTCCAAGCAACAACACCCAACTGCTTCCCTTGAGTTCTCTCCCAACCAACTGTTGGTTCATGAAGTGGTTGGTCTGATTCATTCATTAGTCGATCCCACTCTTCCTTTGGAAAGTAAAGTGGATACCACTCAAGTTTTTCTTGTCACTTCAGATTCCTCCAGACAAGGGGGAATTTCACTCGTTTCAATGGAACCCCCTCCAAGTACTGAGGTCATTTCCTTTGATTGGAATAGTTCGGCGGAGCCTCGCCTTCCTTCCTATCTTCCTTTCCAAATCATGGTGCAATTTTGTGATAAGATCATGATACATCACACTATTATTGACAAATGTGCTTATGTTATCATTATATCCTCAACTTCTTGGCAATATTTAGGTTCCCCTCAGCTTGTGTCAATTACCCATAATCTGTTGGATTTTAATAGAATATCCAGTGAACCTTTAGGGATCCTTCCTCAGCTTACCATCATCTTAGGAGAGAAAAATGTCTGTATCGATGTCATGGTAGTCCAAGGCCCCTTGGAATTTAATTTCCTCCTTGAGTCGGACTATGTCTATGTTAAGAAATTTTTCGTGTCCACACTCTTTCATTTGCTAGTCTTGGTCTGACTTCCGACCATCCAACATCCCTGAATGTTCCTTATATGAAAGTGGTATCCCTCTTGCCACATGTTAATTATGTGGTATCGTGTCCCATTCCTTCAACTGCTAATGAGAATGAGCCTCTCAATGTATGATCGACTTATTTAGACTTAGATCTAGTAGTTGACATGGTGAACCATTCAATAAGGGTTTTGGAGTCTGATCTTTCCTCTGTTACCCCTATTGAGTCTCTTGACAGACATTCTTTCCAGTGAATTTTTCTTCCATCCGTTGAAGACCTATTGGAAACCATGGTCAAGGTTTATGAGCATAGTTCACTTTTTGTTTCAAACTTGTTAAAAAATGAAACAAATAACCATGATCATATTTCATTATCTGTGTCAAGATCATCAAACAATGAAACAAACCCTCCTCCAATTGAGTCGAGTCTTCCACTAGATATAGTACTTGAACCTTCATTTCCTCTGCCCGTGTCAGTTGATCCTCTTTCTTCCTCCCTCTCTGGTGAACCTATTTCTATTAGTATCTAGGAGTCTAATCAAGTGAATAAGAAGAGTCAACAGACGAAACAAATCTTGGGGGGAATGTCTCCAGCCTCTAGACATCATGTTGGAGTTAAGCTGCTAGCCTCTGTTGATCATGCTGGGGGAAAGTACCAACCTATGGACATAATATTGGGAAAAAACCCACCAATGGGTATCACTCAAAGTACCAACCGATGGACATCGTATTGGGAGGAAACCTGTCAATGGGTATCATACCAAGCATAGTTGATTTTTTGTTTCAATCTCATTAAAAAATGAAACCAACCCTGAGCAAAGTTTCATTCTCGATTTCAAGATTTTTTAAAAATGAAACCAACCCTGAGCACAGTTTCATTATCGGTTTCAAGATCGTTTAAAAATGAAACCAACCCCGAGTATATATTCATTCTCTATTTCAAGCTGATTTAAAAATGAAACCAACTCCGAGCACCGTTTCATTCTCTGTTTCAAGATCGTTTAAAAATGAAACCAACCTCGAGCATAGTTTCATTGTCAGTTTCAAGTTCGTTAAAAAATGAAACCAACGCTGAGCACAGTTTCATTCTCGATTTCAAGCTCATTTAAAAATGAAAACAACCCGAGCATCGTTTCATTCTCTATTACAATATCGTTAAAAAATGAAACAGATAACCATGAGCTTAGTCTTTGTTCTTTATTGGGCTCATAAATACATGAGAATAAGTTATTGAGTATACTTTTATCACTTTTTTGGACTTGTAAAAGCTGTACGAAAAAATAACTCTTTGGAGTCTCCTTTAAGCTCTTTTCATACTCTCTAAACATGAAAATATTGTCGAGTGATCTTGTTTCCTTTCACACTCATTAAAAGGATTGTAAATGGCATTTATTCGATGTAAGTTTAACCCTTTTTCGGATCGGATGCACTAATTAAGAAAAAGGAATACTCTAGTCAACCTTGGCTAGAAGAGTTCTTCCTTGTATTGTTTTATAAATTTTCAGGCTTGGGAGACTAAATTTATGGAAAAGAACAACCTTGGAGTCTTCTTTAAGTTATTTTCATACTCTCTAAACATGAAAATACCATCGAGTTTATATTCTCTGGGATCGTAAAGTTATACATTGAATAACCCATATGGGATCGAACCTCTACTTCTTCAGATTCGTTAAATATGTGATGAGGGACTCGTCAAAGATTAGCTATAATAAGAATCTATTATCCTCCTCAAGCTCGTTAAAAAACAGAGAGGTACTCATCATTCATGGTGGGGGGGAAATTGAGGGAAGTGGGTCAGTTTTTGGAAATCATTATGGAAGTTGTTGTTGTCACTCTTGAACATGCCATCTATTTGCGTCTTGTCTTACAATTGGGCAATTTCATTGTCTCTGAGTCATACCAATACTATGAGTCACTATACTCCTTTGAATCACTCAAAGAGTACCCCAGTTATCATCGCACTATGTTTTGTTCTATCTCTCAGTCGAGTCAATGTTCCCAAGTCATTTTTGATGCCTCACAATATTCAATGGAAGTTTCATCCAAAACCAACCACTCTGCAGTATTACCAACCTTCGTCCCCGTGTTAGTTTGAGATCATTTAAATCATTATCTTACATCCCTTTCCTGTGTTAGTTTCATGTTGATGATGAGGGAAACCTCATGGCCCTCCTTCGACGAGTTTATTCCTGTCGACTTCAACACATTATCCATGAATTAGACTTAGAAACTAGTCAGTACCTCAGAACCTACATGCCTCAATGGCATGTCTCATCACTTTCGACGATAGGTTTACATCATTAACCTTTGATTGAATGATTCCACGAATGTTCAACTTAATCTCATTTATTCACATTCCCTGGAATGTACTAGAGTACCGTGGGAGTCATTGTCATCATTGGTGTTTTCCCTCACACTTGTTAATGACATACATAAATTACCAATAATAAAGTGGTTTCTACCATGTTCGACATTAGCACATCTATTCACATGGATAGAATCATACCATTTCAGGATCGAGACAAAGAACCTGGGAACTCAAGCACCCAGGTTACGATGGAGACTATTTGAGTACTTAGAAGATTCAAGTATGGTCATCATGCTGAAAATATTACTGATATATATGATGCCACATAGATCCAATTTGTATTGGTATGTGGCTATGTTTTGTCATATCATAGTTCCATTGTGTATTATTTCATGGCTACGACCTGATTGAGTCATGGAGATATGGATCCACATTGTATCTTTGGTGGCCATATTGTTAGTCGGTGCTTTCATGGATCTACATTGTATTTTTCGGCATCCATGCTTTGAGTCATTGTATTTTGAGCATGAGTATGCCTACCTCAGGAATAATATGTATATATTGTTTGATGTTTGTTTGCAGCTTCCGCCTGACTCACCTATTCCAACACTCGCACATACATATTTTTTAAAGTGTTTCGACCATAAGCTTTTCTTCTGACCTCACACTTTAGGGGGCATATGTTACACACCTAAGTGTTGCAGTACCAAATGTCGCAACTATCATACACCTAAGTGTCGAATGTAAGTGTCGCACCTAAGTTTCACAACTTCATCACCATAAAGAAGTGTCTGTCATGGCCCCTAGACATGTTGGAAGGGAAAACTATTAGTTGGAGGTCGAAAGACTACCTCTTTCCTTGAGATTTTGGCCTTTTTTAAGCTTCATCTCCCCCTACCCATATACAAGGAGGGATAAACCTTGATCATTACCCCCTTTCATGGGTGCATGGGATAAAACTATCCATAGTTATGTTGGACACGACCCCTTTCATGGGTGCATGGGGTTCCAATTATTGTCTCCAATTGATGCAACTCTACCCATTGAATTAGGATAGGAAGATTCTCCAATGCTTAGAATGAGGTAAAAAAAGAAACATAATATGTTAAATAGATCCAACAACAAGTTCATGATATTGTGTAGAAATAAAATTCCAAGTACAAGAACAAACATGATCAACATCATGTTCCACACAAGTTTTAGGTTGGTGAAAAGATATGGTTTCACTTGCAAAAAAAGTGAATTATAGGTTCCCACAAGATGATCATACCACTTTGATATGGTATTTACACTATCACCAACATTATGGGTGAGAATGATTTTGAATTGAATCTTCCACCCTTGCTCAGCTTACACCCTATCTTTACTGTGGAGTTTCTTTAACCATATGTTTTTCTTCTATTAGACACCTTGTGTAAAATCACCCGGTCACTCCAAATATGAACCTTGAATACGTTGAGAAATCTATAAAGGACTAGATCATGCACAACAATATGAAGAGAACCTGCCAATTTGAAATACAAATTTACCGAGTTGTCAAAGCATCCCGACTTCTTCACTAGGGAAAATGGTCTACCATGAATCAAATCCAACATATGTTCCTCCATCCAATACATGAACATGGCACAATGGGTACCATTGCTACTCAAGATATAAGCACAGATCTAGGTGACCATCCAAATCCATATCATATATGGTCTTGATGTTAGAATTTTTTGGTTGATGATGTAGATTCATTTTTAAAGGCCTTCCAATGTCTTTTTTGGTGCGTCGACACCTAAGCACTAGGAACCTAACTTAGTGTGCTAATGTCTTTCCAATGATCTAAAGAATACCCAAAATGGAGCACCGAGAAATTTTTTGTGAGTGATCTAGATTTATGTAGGAACACAATGAAATACAAAATACACATAAACATAGAAATGCAACGGAAATAAGACTTCATTTCATTAATAACAAATGATTGAAATATGCTTACAGACAGAATGGAAATAAACTAGCTAGGGTGTTGGTAGATTATCTCTGAGAAGAGATGTGGTGGCTACTGGCCTCTGAACTGTGTTACAATGAGGCTCGAAGGCCTATTATTATTGAGAAACAATGGATGAACCTGCTCATTCTGATCCTCTTCATTCTGAGGATGAATCTTATAAGGATCATATCACTTTCTATCAAATAGAGACAAGTTTAACTGATGCTATTCAAACAAGCATAGGTCAATTAAATGGTCTTCCTATCGCACTCGGAGTTATGGATTTTAAGTTCATGGGAGGTAGTATGGGCTCTGTAGTAGGCGAGAAAATAACCCGTCTGATCAAGCGTGCTACCAAGGAATCTCTTCCAATCATTATGGTGTGTGCTTCCGGAGGAGCACACATGCAATAAGGAAGTTTTAGTTCAATGCAAATGGCTAAAATAGATTCTGCATTATATATTCATCAGAAGGATAAAAGGTTGTTATATGTATCGATTCTAATGTCTCTGACAACCGGTGGAGTTACCGCTAGTTTTGGCATGTTGGGAGATATCATTATTGCCGAACCTAAAGTGTACATTGAATTTGCAGGTAAAAGAGTAATCGAACAGACATTAGGTCAGAAAGTGATTGAATATTTTCAGGTGACTGAGAATTTATTTGGCCATGGTTTATTTGATCTGATCGTTCCACGTAATCTCCTAAAAGGTGTTCTAAGTGAACTATTTCAGCTTTACAGTCTTCCTCGTAAAGAAAATAAAATAAAATGAACGTTTAGTTCCTTATAAGGAAAAATGATCAAATCGAGTTCCTTGTAACGGAAGTGACAGTAATACAGTTTCTTATTGTGGAAAAATAAGGATTTCTCTAAGAGAATCGCTTTTTACCCCCTTCTTACCAACAATTTATGATCCTCGATCCTATACTAACAATAAATATAGCCAATTTTCCACTTTTCGAAATCAGATAAATTTTTGTTAGGATTCATGTTCTTCCACTATTTAAATTATATAATATTAATAAGTGTTGTAAAGGATCTATATATACAATATATATATATATAAATATATATGTATTGTATATATATAGAGATCCTCATTGTTGAACTCATCGGGATCTTATTCAAAAACAATTTTGAATCCAACTTGAAATTTTTTTTAGTATTTTTGGAAGAGATGGGGAAAGGAACAACGAACATTTGCGTACATGTATTCTATGAAGAAGGACAAATGGGACCGCTCATTTGGTCCCATCACTTATTTTATCTTATAATCATATGGATAAACATTTCATTGAGTAAGTAAGGTACTCGTTCTATGATAATTCCTAACCTACCTTCTTTCTTCATGCCTTTAGTCGGCTTATTACTTCCAACAATTACAATGGTTCTTTTCCATCTGTATATTCAGAATGACGATATTTTTTGAATCTGATCAAATTATATTTAATAAATAGGTTTGGATCTGTTCAATTGCAGAACAGATAGAAATCTCTATATCTATTTCAGATGATATAAG
>ML783385.1:442920-463471 GCA_009831015.1 Picea engelmannii | reverse complement strand
ATTTCCTTTCCTATCTAAAGAATACCCAAAATGGAGCATCGAGAAAAAATTTGTGAGGCTGACAAGGCTCCCCTTTTTGCAGACAACTCAAATATGTCTGGTGTGACATACCTACTCAACCCTAATCATGTTAGGTTAGGGATTTTGCATTTTAGGGAATTTTCTTATTGGAATTTGTTGGCATTATCATAAAATTTAGCTTCAGCCTCTTGATATGGGATTTTTTTGAATGAGTGTATCCATCATATATCTTCTTAGAGATAAGATACCACCATTCTACCCATTTTGTATCGTTATGTATATTGCGGTGTTTTTCACTATTTGACTCATTAATAGAAGTTGGTTTCCATTGTTATACTCTACTTTGAATAATTTTTTTGTGTTATCTCTACAATATTGTATGTTCTTTCACTTTGTTCTCATTCCAATATATGAAACTAAATCCCATGTTCAACTTCCCTCTTTGGTATCAAACCCTTAGATTTGTGAAAAACTTATTTATATGATTCAATAAGTTATTCCAATTGTGGTTTTTTATCCTTATTACATCATTTTAAGGACACAACAAGATCCATCTTCCTTCTTTCTGTTAGTTCTTTTTCAAGAATAATAATACAAATTGTTTTTATGTGCTTATCATCCTTCTACCTTGGTGCTCACTTATCAATGAAGTTTCAACTTTACTTTATGAGCATTAACAAAAAGACTCTACCCATCCTTGAGAAAATGATATTGATTTTTCCTTCATGTCAAGAAAACATCTTCATATTCATCTATGTGCTTCCATGTACACCACGTACATCAAGTGTTATTCCCTTTTCAACTACTTCATATATGAAGGTTACATCAATGCCAAATATAAACCTATTTTTTTTAGTGTTGACTTAACTCCACATATCTATTGATCGATCCTAAAGGATAAGAACAAGGTTGCTTATTCACTTCCAATCCAAGTGTTTCTATTCGTTGATCTATAAAATTGGATTAGGATTCGAGATAAAAAAATATATATACAATATATCTTAGTTTTCTTGAGTTGGAGTTTTACATGAAAGAGTTTATCCATTTCTATTTCTTTGAGGATTGAGGCCACTAAGATTCAACTCTTTTTTAACATAGTTACATGCAACATTACTGTCTACATTATAATTGCTTTCCACCTTCTACTTTACATCTACAATGATCTAGTTTTTCTTATTTGGTTGATTGTGATGTTTAGGACACAATTCCAATTGTAACTTCCAACAATATTCCTCAATATGACCATCAACATTGTACCGGTTATATTGGTTGTTAGGGTCTTTACATTGATTTGTAGTAACTTGTGCCTTCTACCATTTTTTCCTTCCATTTCTTATTCCCACTTTTCTTGGTTTCACTTTGTTTCTATCTTTACTTTGGTCCATTGGGATGCCATATCTTCTTATATTCCTCTAAGTATTGTGCTTATAAGTAGCCTTCATCAATGGTATTCAATTTGAAAAGTGTTACTTGTGTTTGTATGAAACTATGTAATTCTCCTAAATATTTGATGAGCACATATGGGTTCTGAGGAGATATACCCAATTGGATTGTTTGCATCTAAACTTTAGTGGTATATTATTGTGTATTTTTCCTTCCATCTATCAAAACAAGTTCCAATGTATATTTTGTTCTTCCTCATATCCAATTGGATTGCACTATGAATTTATGAGGTCCTTGAATACCTCCCATTTGGTCATTGACAACTCCTCCTCAAGCTTTAAATAAATGGTATAACTTTTCAACCATGTTAGTGCATAGTATTCTAACTCCAAGTGGGAAAAAAATATTATTTTATCTTCACTTACATCATGCACACCAAAATAAACTTCTAGCTGATATAATCAATGATTTAATTTTAGGGCATCAATATCACCTATATAAGTCATTATTTTTACCTTCACTTCCACTTTCAAAGGTGTTCGAGACTTTTTGGAGCTTCCTTTCTTTAACTTTGGTATTTCCCCTTGTTCTTATTCCTCTTGTTCCTCTTCTTCAAAACTGAAGCTAGACTCATGAGGTGGATTCCTCTATTTTTGTTGCATCATGGTCATCAACGTGGTGAATTTTTTATTCATTTGTGACATATTTAATGTTAATTGATACATGTTTAGAGACATATGGGTCATTTGAGATTCCAATCTTGAAACTCTCGCTTCAAACTGCCTCGCCAGTTGTTTGCAAACAATATTGTCTACTATGTATGCTTCTTGAGACTAATTCCTTCTTCTTCTTGTGCCAATATCAATATTTTTTTGTAACTAACTCCCCACCTTATTGCAGTGTCCTCAATTTTTTCATTGTTCATCATGGTTATATTTTCATTGTTCATCATGGTTATATTTTCATTGTATTTAGGAAAACTACTTTGGTATAAATATGATCCATAAACTACTGTAGGTATCCCACAAGACAATTCATCACAATGGGTTTTCAACTTTATTTATTAAATTGAATAGGTGAGTATTTTGTGATTTCTATTTAATCTTGAAAATATATTACAATGAAATAAGCTATACTCCCACACATTCAAGCACCAAAATAGAGACATATATTTTACCCTGGAGAACCCCAATATGGGAAGACTCTAGAAAGAAATGGTTATTTCTCAGCTCTTTATTATCTCTAGAAATTTATATTACAGATTACAAAGGGCTCTTGAAGAGAGAAAAAAAGAATGCACTTGACTCCAGATCTACTACACAAATGTTTACTTTCTTAGTTACTATATTGATTTTGTTAATGTGATGGATTTGTTTTACTTGATATCCAAGTTTGAGCTAGCAATTGTTCTCGCATTCTTCCGTTCAATCATACTCCAATGGCTGATTGAATATTGTAACCTTCCCTTTAAAAATTTGTTCTAACTACCTTCCAAGAAGAAAGACGTGTTTCTATCCTTGAAATCATCTCAATCACCAACATGGAAATTTTGGTTCTTTCTTGAACAGGTTACATGGTGTATCATGAAACACATATGATTTTATTTCTTTATGGTGTTGTTGACATGTGTCGCAAGCCACACACTTTCTAAAAACTTGGTGCTCAAACCCTATCCAAGTTGAGCTCCTTTCACAATGTTTGTTGGAAGAAAAGTAGGGTCTTTTAGTGTTTCAAGCTTGCACCATGTGACAAATTCTTAATGGATGTTGGGATTCTTTGTTCAACAAAACAAGCTATTTCCACACAAGACAAACACCTTAACCAACCTCTCACACAACCAGATTAAATATCAATACACCAATGTATTATGTGGTTAAAAATCTCGAAGATGGAAACAATCCATGTCCCTAGTCAACGTGGGCACTTGAGGAAATACATTAATGCAAAAGAAAAATATTTTACAAAAGCATTTCTCGCAATTGATTTTTAGAAAATGACCCTCCATGCTCTTTAAATATAGATCATGGACCAATTGAGTGTTAAGACACAGATCAATATAACCATTAGTATCGAGTAGAATATGAACCATTAGATCACTTTACGTCTAGATCATATCATGACCATTGGATTACATAACTACAAATGCATACTAAAGAAACACACTTTTACCTAAAGACACATAGACCAAGTTGATCTTAATTAAATCCTAAGTGTCTAAATATCCTAACATCCCCCTTTAAGAACAACTTGGGATAGGATTGAAGGATTTACAAAGGTGACACAATAGGAGACGTAAGGAGGAATTAGAGCCTATCCCCCCTTAATGACAACTTCCTAAACTCCTAACATAGATCAAAGTTTAGAAAACTTCACTTCTATAAAAAACTTTGTGAAAATTTCTGCAACTTGATCATTTGCAAGGAAAAATAAGACTTCAAGAATGCAATCATGTACGGAAATTCTAATGAAGTGCATTTGTATCTCAATGGGTTTTATTCGTTGATGTTGAATTGGATCTTTGGTAAGCTTGATGGAACTCTGATTGTCATACCAGAGGGCGGTCAGATGTTGTTTATTGAATCCAAAGTTTGAAAGGATCTATTGAAGCCACAAGGCTTATTGACTTGCATTGACCGGTACTTAGTACTCTGCTTCTACTAAAGAAATATCAAGAGATTTTTATTTCTTACAATCCCAAGTGACAATTTTGGAACCAAGACTGAAAACATAGCTTGTAGTATACTTTTTATCATCAAGGTTTCCATCCCAATCAAAATTATTGAAACCAAACAAAAAAGGAGTCCCTCTTGAATTGTAATTTATCCCAAACTAGATTGTACCTTAGATATACTAAAATATCATTTTTGTTTCTTTCCTCATGGGGTGTTTTCATATACTAGGAAACAAGACCAATAACAAAGGAAATGTCAAGATGGGTATGAGTCAAACATAAAAGGCTGCCGACTAAATGGTACAAAGTGGCATCTACTTTGTGTGTAGTATAGGTGGCAACAAGTTTGACTCCAAAATGGAAGGGAGAAGGGGTTGGTTTACAATATTCCATGTCAAAGTGGTAAAAGGTCACATGCATACTTATATTGGGAAAGAGAAATTCCTTCATTGGTTTGCGATACTTGGAGGCCAAGGAAATAATGAAAATAGCCTAAGTTTGTCATTTCAATTTTTTTCTCAAGGCTATATTTCACATGGGTTAAAATATTAGGGTCACTACTAGTGAGGATAAGGTCATAAACATACATAACAAGTATTATGATATGGATTCCTACTTTCTTGGTATAGACATTGGGATCATAATGACATCTAGAAAATTTGGTGTCAAGACCATATAAAGATTTCTTAAGGTGGAATACAAGGATGGAGTCATTCTGACATATCTAAGAGGTTATTCCATGTAAATTTCTTCTTGTAGGTTCCCATGCAAGAAGGCAGATTTAACATCCATCTAATGTGTTAGCACTCTATAAATTTGTTTGGCTGATAAACAAATGATGGAGGTAACTGTTTCAACCAACTTTAAGTAGGATTCTGACCCTTCCAACCAGAGAGGGCTCTCTCAAATGTGTAAATACTGAAAATACTCAAAAAGATTTGGCAATGGACACACAGAGGTCAGATTTTGCAATAGGACAAGTTTTTTTTTTTCAAGGGGTTGGTAGGACCAATAAGAGAGCAAGGCCATTGGGAAATGTGGTCAACTTCTGAAAACGTATGAAAATTTGCAAGCTATGTATTCCTAAGGGAACAGAGGCAAAATAGGCCTTGTGTTAAGCTAAATAAGAAATATGAGATGCAATGGAAAAAAAAGGAAAGACCACTATGATGTGAGGCATCTAATAGAGGACGAATCTCTTGGCATAGATCTAGAAGAAGAAACATAAAGGCTGGCTACCAAAAACAAAGCACCAATAATGGGTGAATTTTGAACCAGAAACCAATAAACATATTACAAGTATAATCGATATAGGAAGGAGCACCAACAAGATGAATTCGTTCTTTTATTTAAAGATTATTACAAGCAACAAAAGCACATTCATGAATATGAAATATAGAAAAAAATATTGAACATTAACACCATGATGAATCCCGACTATCCAAGAAAACATTCTCTGCTTGTATTAAAATTCATAAGAAATCACAAAGTTTTCCTGCTATAGGGGCAGGCCCCTCTCCATCCAGTCGAACCCTTCATTTTTATTTTTAACAATATATATATAGATAAATTACATATGAGACCAAAAAATAGATCATCTTCTCTGAGATTCCAAAAATAGATATCGGTTACAGAGGGAGTAACACACCAAAACCAAACTCCTACTTTCTAGGGAATGTTACAAACATAAAACCGAAATATTTGAGATCTTTTCCCTGAATGCCACGTGTCTACAAAATCACAAGATTACCTAAAATGAACTTGATTTAGCCCGTCATGAATTTTTCATTTTATCTTTTCAATCTCTTCCTTTAACGTGTCAAGCCAACTAGGCTGGTCTTCTTTAGTACCTTTAATTGTTCCATCTTTAGCCTCCTCTTTTCGTCGCTTTTTCCTTTTTCTCTCGCCAACTTGTGTGTAGTGTCCATCTACATATCCATTAATGATCAAATCCTTCATAATAGGATTCAACCTGATCTCTTCGCCTGATCTTGGTTCATCTGCAAATTTTGTGCGAAACTTTGTTGTTAGGAGTTGCGCAACATGCCTTTCTCTCTTTTTACTTGATAGCCCTGTCATATTATTTGAATTCCTTGGTTTGTTGAAAACCGTTGTATCTTTCTCCTCATCCCCCTTTGGTCTTCCAGGGAACATGAGCCTATTTCCATCAACTATACATGAATTGGACGAGTGATTCGATTTGCAGTTATCCCGCTCTGCAATAAACCATAAATTACCCAAAATAGAGTAATTTCACCTGTGTTTTGAGTAACAGTCTCCATCGAGTATTAATCATGGGCTATTGACGAAAGTCCTTACAGGGATAACAAACTCTCACGTTCGACCATTGATTTCCAATGATGAGTCTTAAATTAGTTATTTGGCGGCACTTACTTGGCATTGCACGAACAAATGGTACCTAAACAAGTGTCTCGAGATGATTAGACTAGCCATCAAATTTCCTTTCCACATGTGACCATTGGATTTGACACATTTAATGACACTTAACACGTGATTTCGGGGTGTGATGAAGTGGTTTTGAGTTCACCCGCTTTTCCCCTCGAAATGCATCTAAGGATGCCACATATCTTTATGGGAAACCACGGTTGGAATTTCGGGCCTGCTGAAACATTTTAACCGCTGCGCTGTTTCCATCCCCGAAATCTCTCCCAACTTTTGATCTCGACGGATTGTGATCTATGAACTTTCAAGCCCGATTTTCCTAACACCTCCACCAAATTTAGTCTCTTTTTCCATTTCTAGCATTTCCCCAAATTTATCTAACTTCTAAATTGGTTTAGCACCTCGCTAACCCTGAAATCTCAATTTCACCCTGAAAAATTAAATGGTGATAACATAATGGACCTACCATTTATGTGAGGCAGCAAGGGCTAGAACAAGATGGATGGAATTCATCTTGGCTACAAAGGCAAAGGTTTCATTATAGTCAATTCCTTCAACTTGAGAAAATTCTTTAGCAACTAACTAGGCCTTGTTTCTTTCAACACTTCCATTTAATGCATACTTAGTTCTATATAACCATTTACATCTAACAAGTTTTTTTCCTTTCAAAATAGGTACAAGATTCTGAGAATCGTTCCCATTAATTCATGATATTCTTCATTCATTATTGTGCCCCAATCTGGATGGATAGAAGCTTCTGCAAATGTTTCTAGATCACGAGTCTTTGAAACTTGATCCAAAAGAGAGGAGGCTCACTGGAACTATGAACGTGTATGACTATGATCTGTAGGATCATCGGTAAGATCACCAATTGTTTCTCATGTTGTATGGACCTATCTAGGAAGCGGTGTTTATGGCCTAGGTTCATGTTCAATGGACTCAACTAGAGGAAGGTGAGTAGGTAGAGGTGTATTTTTATCTTCACCAGCATCATCTAAATAAGAAACCGGAACATGACCATTAACATAAAAAGTTTGGAAGAGAAGATGGCACAGATTCCAAAGATCGCTATCAGGCCAAAGATGACACAAATGCCAAATTAGGCTTGTAGGTTGAGACATTTTCATCAAACTTAACATATCTCATAATAATAATTTCATTGGAATGAGGTTGAATAAGTCTAGAACCTTTGGCATCTTCAAAATATCCAACAAAAATTCACTTCTCACTTTTAGGTTGTAATGATTTTTTTTTTCTCATAAGGAAAGGGAGCCCATGTTTCACTACCAAACACATGGAAGTGGCTTACATTTGGTTTAATTTTAGTCCATGCTTCTTCCATTGTTATATATTTTAAATCATTTGTGGGATTATGATTTAATATGTAATTGGCACAACTAATAGCTTCCACCTAATAAATGAGACTTAATCCCTTAAATTATATCATATAATTTGCTATTTCCTTTAAGGTTCAATTATTTCTCTTAGCAACACCATTTTGTTGTGGTTTATATGGAACTATATGTTTCATTTGAATTCCTTATGCAATGTAGTGGGTCATGAATTTGTTGTTAACATATTCACCTCCATTATTTTTTCTTAACCTCAGAAGTTGATGTTCAATTTTTTTTTATACGAGGGCCTTGTAGGGTAAAAACATGTCAAAAGATTCACTCTTAAGTTTTAATAATAAACCCAAGTGTGTATTTGGAAGTCATCAATGAAAGTTACAAAGTACTTTCACCTAGATAAAAAATGAGAAGGAAGTGGACCACACAAATCACTATAAACAAGTTTCAAGGGGGTTGTGGCATGCCAAGAGGCACATTTATCAAAAAAATTTGGATGATATTTGTTGAGAACACAAGTAGAAAAAAAACCATCTCTGCAAGAAACGAGAGGAATACCAATTGCCATATTTTGATCACATAGTTGTTCCAATGAGTGATAGTTTATATGACGAAACCACTCAAGCCAAATTTTTCTCAAGTTATTGCTATGAACATTAAAAATTGATGGAAAATTTGATGACCATCTTGTACAACCTAGTCAATCACAATTTCTAGGACATGCTTGGGATCTTTTAAATCCTTGATTACAACTTTGTGGGGTGAAAACTCTAATGTTTTACCTTCACTTGAATGAGTGATTTGATATACTAATAGAAGTTTGTAGGAGAGACTTGAAACACATAATACATCATTAAAATGACCATAATCTAACTGAATTGTTCCAGACCCATTGAGGTCATTTCCTGCTTCCAAAAAATTAGCTCCCATTTTCTATTTTCCCGAATTCGTTTCTCCCTTTCTTTGCCCCCTTCTACACTTACCCATTTTTTCCCTCTTACTATCCCTTTCTAGTTCTAACACTTAGTCGCATTTTAGACCGTGGGTTCCCGGGTTTGTGGACTTACATTTTCTCACCTCCATCTACAACTTCATTTAGCGAGTCTGACCAACCACCATGTTGTTCCATACTTATCTTTCATGGGGGTTTGTGAATTACCAGGTCGACAGGATCGAGCTTTCATGTTCCCGTGTTCTTTGATAGACATATTGCACCAAAGATTTTCATGATCTACATTTTGATGCCCGGACTCCCCGAACTTCCTAAGTGTCATTTTGTCTACATGAATTCCTCCGAACGTTGCATCGTCCCACACTTAGCCAATTTCACGCCTCATACCATCACGGGCTCTCGGGTTTGCGGGTTCCTGGTTTCACAAAAAATATTAAGTCACATATTTCCCCCGCCCGTCCCCGCCACCCTCGTACCTTTCCCAATGCACAATTACTATGATTTTAATGCTAATAGCTTACCATACAGGTTTGAAGGGATGGTCATTAATAAGTGAAAGGATCAAGGAGACCTCCTATTAAATCGCATTAAACATGATTTACAAAGGATTATATTATCTCCCACCAACGTTCATTCCTAACATAATTTGTTGCAAGGGAACGTTCTCATTGACTTATGGAAACAAGTTGACAATAGTTCTATGGAGATACACTGAATATTTTTGGGTGCGAGGATTAGAGTTTTCAGTGGTCCAGGGCATATTCCTATTATTCATCCCCTTCTGCCCATAAGGAAATAATCTGGACGTCTGGAATTGCGCGCGTAGGGCGTGTCCTGGAATTTTTGATTGTAAGGAGTTGCTCACCTGGTGCGCTAAGAGATACATTCAAAGCCATCAGATCATCTAGTTGCAGAACCATTCCCCTATCTCTCTGTCACCTCAGGTTTTCCATAAGATGTTGAGGCTTCCCGAGCCAACACTCACCTTCAAAGGTGAATATTGTAGGGATTTCTTAAAAAATCATGATAATAGACTCAAACTCTTACCTGAATTCCTAGAGAACCCAACGTCCGTCCCCGAGGACATCACAATATTGCAGGTTGGCACATTTAAAAATCCCTTTCGGGAAATTGCATGGATTTTTACGAGGATAACAAGACATGAAACCACGACCATCATCTCTCAGATGATTATTTACATTCTTTATTTTACAGTCATGGAACATGCCATATTCTATTGGGGTAAGTTGATTTCCATTGAAATATCTTCCCAATTGGCGCAATACAAGAAGGAGAAGAAATTTTTAATGTCATCTTATTTGTTTTTCGCGATAGCGCATTGCTGTTAGTTCCCAAGATTATCTATCTGCAAGAAGGTAAATTGTGAGTTCGAATCAATAACCTTCTGGTATCAATCATTGTGGAGGCACAAGGCCTCCTAACATTTTTATGAAGTCTTTAATGATTTTGTCTCAGTTTTTAAAGAATTGATGTTTGTAAAAAATGTTCCCTAGATGTCTGACCATGCGAGTAAGTTCCTGGATAGGAAGGGGACACTAGAACAAATGGAAACTTATAAATTTATAAGTATTTTTGGATCCAAATAAAATCCTTCCTTCCTTACGTGCCATATATCTGACAAAATGTTTGTTGTTGAGATAACAAGGTAGTACACCTACTATTTGCATTTTTTCGATGAAAAGAGAAAAAATCAATTCATACCTCTTCCTTGGAAAGTTGGGGATTTCATATTCAATAATATGAACAAGATTGATGAATTCGCGGGCCACTTCCACAGCCTCAATTTAACATATGCTGAAAAAGTAAAAGGGTTCGACCCTAGTGGTATTTTTGTAGAACATGTATTGGTTGTCGGTTTCAACAATTCTTTCATTAACACTATTCTAAATGAAGATGGAGATAACGCCTCAGGCACTCCTGCTTGTGACATTGATGACCTGGAGACAATACTCAGTGCCAATGAGTCGTAGAAGCAGAGAGGAAAAGGTTTGGGTGAGAAAAGTTCCCAATCCTTGACTGTCATGCCAAAGAGTACAACATCTTAGAGCAGTGCTCCAATGGCCTACCCAAGTAAGAAAGTCACCCACAGTTCTTCAGGCAATGGAGGAGATAAGAACCCTCCTTTCGGAAAAATTGAAAGTTCTCATAAACTTCCCGTGAGGAAGAAATGAAAAAGCATTGTGCAAGAAGAGGAGGGACCTTGGGGAGAAAGTGATACCCACGATCTATCCTTTGAGGATATGGAACTAGAAATTGACATTGAGAAAGTGTTCCCCAACGACGACCCACTAGAGAACACTGCTCAATAGAACCCTCATATGGAAATAATTGGGACCGAGACCTTCAACGAAGAAGAGTCTTTTGCATTTCAGAGTGTTGTTTTTTACAACGAGTCCAAAAATTTGATTATTGAGAAAAGAGATGTAAAGAATAAGAAGGGGAAATATCGTTCATATATTAACTTATAGAACATGCGGACTTCCCAAATATCCTAGATACACCGAGCAACTAGATATGCTCTAGACAAATCTATTGAAGTCCTTGAAGTGGAGAATGTCAGGTTAAAGGAGCGAATCAAAGAATTGGAGGGAGCTTTAATGCCCCTTCCAATGCTTGCTAGTTCTTTAGAAATGATTGAGCCTACCACACCTGCGACAAAGTTAAAAGGATCAGAAATCCTTCTCACATAAGCCTGAGGCTATGTGGAAAAGAATATAAATAAAATAATGGAATTAATAACAGAGGCTTGGGAGATGTCAAAGAGTATGGTCTCTTTTGGAACAATAGCACATGCATTTCATGAATATCTGTAAGAAGATTTGAAAAACGAGCAAGGTTTCTACCTCGATGTAGTTGTACCATTTGGTCTTAAAGTTACAAATATGACGGAATTGAGAAGAAGAGAGGAGGATATCCCTTCCCCGAACTGAATAAAACAATTGAATGCATGCTAGAAGGAAAAGGTAAAAAACTTGAATGGTATCGTTCAAGCATGTAGTCAGGCCATAACTAGAAGAGAGGAACTATTCAAGAAGCTAACTGAGATAGATCTAGATAGCAGCACCAATGAATTCCAAGACCCAAAATTGATACTCAACTCGTTGTTTTTAACCAAGAAAGCATTTGATGAACAATTCGAGATCTTTAAAGGGTTGGCATTTGAAATATTCTATGGCATTCTTGAATATGATGAAGATAACGTGGAAAACTGGCTAGTTGATTATTCGATTAAAAACCAAGATATTGAAGAAGCATTATGCAACATTTCTATTGATCTAAGGGACTTGGAAGGTGAACTCTTCAATAAAAGAATCCGGCATGAAATCAACGTGGCGCCAATGAGGAGCTACATCGAGGAGTGGTTCAAAAAGGCTGTCGACAAGATTACCAATCAAGGGCAAAGGATGGTTGAGATGGTTCCCATAACCACTGAGGAAAGCCATAAAAGGACACCAACGATAAAGTGACAAACCATGAGATACCATCATAGTAAGTTTATATTGATCACATCTTTTTGTCTTTATCAATTTGTTCATCTAGTTACTCCACCTCTTTAAATAGAAAGGTTTAACCAAAGATTGATATTTTCCTTTTTTCTTCTTTCCAGGTCTCATTGCCTTCTGCCACCCACTTTCTTCTTTCTACAAAATTCATTCTTATACATATTTTGTTTATGGTCCAAAGTATCCCCAATCCCAGTCATCATGACAAACGCATTTTGATTTCAGAGAATATGTATTGAAATATATATTTTTTAGAAATTCCAAGAGAACTATTTTGGGAACAATCTCGACTGTACTTTGTAACCCAATTTTTCTGAATATAAACTATTTGAGGTTGATCTATCATTATCTTAATTTGAGCTACCCATGTATCACTCTGTCAAAGTTTCCTTATGCATCCAGATCATTTTCTTTTAATTTTTATGTGATCATAAATCTTTAGCCCTACTATGATGGATGTAAGGAATTCTATTTATTTGCTTTAAATATATGAATATGTGTGTGTTTATTGGTACATTCTCAGGAACTCTCTTTTAAAATAAAAAGAAAAATATTTTATTTTATATCTATTTCATTTATTGACGAACTTCTTTAAAAGTCCCAAATTTTATAAATCTCGGACAGAGGAGTACCACCTCTATAAAAATGTAGGAGTATGCACATCCTCGTGAGGTGGTCGTTTCGGTCCTTGACGGATTCAAGAATCAACAAGACCCTACAACACTAATATATCTATCATCACCAACAAATATTTGTTTGGTGTTACATTCATTATGAGAAGAAAAAATGGGTTTATCCTTAGCCATATCATAATATTCTCCATAACCAACAAACCATTCATTAGAAGAAGATGAAGATGTTGCATTGAACAAGAAACCAAAAGAAGAAAGTGCATGTCCATGCGACTAAGAGTTAAAAGAATAAATATAAAAATTTATGGTGTGCTTCTTCATTGTTGCTTCTAAGGCCTCCACTTTTTAAAAACATTTATACTCTAGATGACCATATTGTCCATAAAAAATGCAATGCCTGTTAGTTTTCTTACTTTTTTATTTTGGTCCTTTATCACCATTGGGGGTAGAAGTTGGTTGAGAGGGTTTTGGACCCTTGTTTTTCTTGTTGATGAGAGGATGTTGCTTCTTTGTATGTTTGGATTTATCTTTTTGTTGGACCAATATGTCTTTGTTACATGTACCTGCAATGCTGATCACTCCAAGATGCAAGAGATTATCTTTCTCTCTTATCAGAGAATAAAAAAAAGACTCAAGAGAGGATTATATGTATGAATCCCGAAGAGCTTCTCTAGTGGATTAATATGCACTACCAAGATTAGTAAGAATAATATATATACATCGATCATCCTCCATCTATATTTTACATTCTTGAAGTAAAAATATAAATGTTTTGAACTTAGATAAATAATCTTCAATGTAAGGGAAATCATTAGGATTTAAAGACATTAACTGGTTTTCATACTGGTGGGCTAAAATCACATTGTTTATCTAAAATATTTTCTAGATTATTCCAAGCTTCATCTGGGTCATCAACTCCTTGAAGGTGAAATTGTAAATCATGAGAGATGGGAATTTGATTAATCCATGTGCTTCAACATTTTTACTATCCCATTTAGATTTCTTTTCAACATCAAATGGGATTTTTGTTTTCCTAGGGTAATCCAATACAACCATTTACTTCGTAGTACATCCTCCATATGGTATTTCCATGAGAAGTAGTTGGTACTCTTAAGAAAAAAGATCACTTGGAGTATCCATATTAAAATATTCAACTAATATGAATTCAAAGTCTTAAACTAACCATATGGATATAAATCTCTAAAAACAATAGGTGGTTTAAAAAAATGGCACATACAACAGACTTCGGATGTGAATGTTATGCCTTTTTAAAAAAGACATAAAAGGTAATCAAAGTGTCATGTGGTAGGTAGATGTTGGCCCACATGGTCATCGATGCACAATGAGGTCATTGAATAAAAAAAAATCCTTTTAGTCTCTAACTTTTCCTATAAACTCACTTTTACAAATAAGTTACTAATGAAGTTGTTAGAATAATAGGTGTGCTCGTTTCACCATAGATAATATAGCAATATTGTCACCCAACCATAGGCACAAATGCCACCCCCAAGCACCTTAAAATTGACAGACAAAATAATTCTGAAAGAAAACCCTAGAACAAATAGCCAACCAAAGGTAACATACCTCTCTCCAAAGCTAGCATACCAAGCAGAAAATCCAAACCATAACTAGGTAGAAAGTCCAACCATAACCAAAGACCAATTCACCACTATAGGAGCTGCAGATCTCCTCTAGTCATGCACACCACTTGTCTTTATGCAGTTGTGTGAGTGAGTGTGACAAATGAGCTCTAGTGCCCTCTTATTTATAGTCCTCCAAGTGACTTAAATGGGACGACTTCTACTTCTAGAGGACAATAATTTAATATAAATTATTATCTTGAGCCGACTTGTCTTATAAGGTTATTTCATAACCTTCTAGGGTTTCTCTTACTTCTCGAAATATTCTAGACTCATCAAAGGTTACACGTAGAGGTTAATACCTCCCACAACTACTGTAATATCAACACTCCCTCTGCTAGCAGGGAAAATCCCCCTATTACTATATTGGGTAGGAGTATAGGCAGAGCATTGATCTCCCTTAAAAGACAGTTCTATTTCTAAACTACCCCAAACAATATGAACTTAAATTATAAGAGAAAGAAAAGAGGGTGTACCTTCGGTCCTTTCGACTGGTGTAGATCTCCTTCTCCTTTATAGTTTCTTGGACTGTTGGTATCCTCCCAAAGATGACCTGCAAACAATTTAAACAACAAAGATACAAGATATTCTATATCTACTTATCAATGTTAGGGTTCAAATATAAATGTAAATGCATTAAACAATTAAGCATAGAAAACATAATATTTGGGACAAAAACATAACTCTTTTATTCAGATGTGAAGATTACAAAATTTACAACCTTCTTGTCGGCAGATGCTCCGCGAACCTGGTTCGGGCTCCTCTTACTATTTCTCCAAGTGCATCATTCTCGTAATACCTCTCACAATCAAATGATCTCCTTGGGAAATAGGGAAGGGCTTGTATAGGGAGAGGGATGGAGGGGGAATGTTGAGGCCAAATCTCAAAAAGGGTTGTAAAGCTTGGGCTAAAAGGGGAAGGGATTTTGGCAGAGTTTCTTTGTTATAATGCTTGATGATGGAATGAGACCCCAAGACCTCTTTTAATATGACAAAAAGATGGCTATTCGGTTTGGGGATGGGATACAATGGGTAAAATGGTTAGGAAACCTCCACTAGCCCGTTAACTCCACTGAATTCCTTGCAACTTTTGGAGGTAAATGCAGGTTGTTTAGTATGCATCTAGCATATGTAAGTGGGTTTTCTAGTATAAATCTAGTGTATGTACGTGGTCAATAGTGCAACAGGGCGCGTACATTCTCCAAAAAATGGTTTTTTAAAGAGATATCCTCAACAGTAATTTGGAAAATTGTGCAACTAGAAAGGCCAATGTCGTGTATGCATAGGTAGGGAATTTTAGGGCTATAACAGATACCCCCTAATGTGTGAGGTCAGAAGATAAATTGATGGTTGAGAAACATTACAATATCTTTACCAATGGGAAGGCATGTAGTTGAGTGAGCCTGGGACCATAGTTCGGGAGATCGTTATCTGAAAAACAATAATAATCTCTCTGAGGCGGACATACCCATGCTCAAGATGAACTAATCACGGCTGCCAATCAACTACAATGCAAATCCATGTCATATAAATGTCTATATAAAGTGTATTTGTGAGAAATACACATCGGATCTACATCTCAAAATCACTCGATGATATTCAAATACAATACAATATGAATCTTCAAGAAGCATCAACGTTTGTGGCTGGAGATGAAGACTTCATAGCTCGAGCAAGAACTTCAATATATTCAATAGCTTAGGTAGGAGTACAATAGGAGTGTAAGATTCACTACTCTGAGGTATTCAACATACTGTCAGGGAAAGGATGGAGGATCTCGATCATCAGACACAGGACTTCGTCGATTTTGAAATTGGACTTGACTGGACTCATGGGATGTTTGACTCATGAAAGTCAAAAGACAAACTACAGAATGACCAACTCAGGTTGGATAAAAATTCCCTTGGACAAAATCACGAAATATGATCAGACTCAGGCATCATAATATTGACATAAGTTTGTGATGCAGGAGGCATCGCCAACTATCCATATGTTTGGAAGAGTAACCAAACAAAGGAGGACATGACTCTATGTAGAGAGAACATCTTATTAAAGTCATAATAGATCCTAGTGCTTGAAAAACAAATGAAAGGATGTGCATTGTCCAAGGGAGACTATCTTTATGCCTAAAAAATAATTGATATATCCCATCCCCTCTTTTTGGAATATTTTATTTTTTTTGTCTTTTTCAAATTTTTAACGAGCTTGAAAAAGAATAAAATAATTCTACATTACAAAGGAGGAATGCATGTTGTGAGAAAGAAAACTGGTTCCAAGCGCATGGAACATATTGATGCTCAAGGAAAGGAGAAGTGTGCAGGATAAGGACACTCGGGGAAAATTCCTCCATGATTCAAGGTGTCAAATTGCAAAGGCAAAAAGTGTTGCAAGGCTTGCGTATAAGGAATTCTTTAAAGGTTCAGTTGAGAGCAACATGGAGTCGAAATTAGGCCAAAGACGCAAATATGAGACCTGCAATGCGATTAATCATGACACAACAAGAATCTTTCCATGTGAATTTTTATGATCCTAGAGAAGGTAAGCTCGAAGGTTTTTTCACATTTAGAGAGTCTGAAAAAATGATAAAAGAAGACTCCAGGGAGTTCCTTTTTCACAATTAGTCTAGTCGATTCGAAAAAAGGGTTAAACTTATACTGAAAAGACGTCTCTTCAATACCATTTTAACGAGTGTGATTGAGACAAGATCTCTCGACGATATTTTCAATTTTAAGGAGTCTGAAAAGAGCTTAACGATGGACTCACATCCTTTTTCTAGGTTAGTCTCCTCAGCCCGAAAAAGTATAAAATATAACTAAGGAGAAATCTCCCAGTGAGACAAGTCTCCTGAGGCATACCTTTTTCCTAGATAATATATTGGTTGGAAAAAGGGTTAAACTCATGCCAAATAGATGTTCTTTCTAGACCAATTTAACGAGTGTGAAAGGAACAAGGTCAATTGGCGATCTTTTCATATTTAGGGAATCTGAAAATAGCTTAATTATGGACTATGAGGGGGTTCCTTTTTCATAAGTAATCTCCAAGGCCCGAAAAAGAGATAAACCAAAACCAAGGAGAATTTTCATTTTTTGAAAATTTAGTCCCTCGGGCCCGAAAAAGGGTTAAACTTATGCCTGAGAATACTCTTCTAGCGAACCAATGTTCCTAGTGCATACCATTATTCTTAAAATTATCCCGGACCAAAAAATTGGTAAGCTACCGTCGGACATATGTGCCTTCAAATTTGAGTTTGGCGAGCGTGAAGGGAAACAAGATTACTCAACAATCTTTTCAATTTTTGATAGTCTAAAAAGGGCTTAAAGAAGACTCCAGGGGCACTACTTTTCTCAAGTAATCCAGACAAGATCAAAAAGAATAAATACAGTCTCATTGGATGTTTCTTTCGAAATTTAAAGCGAGCTTGAAAGACAAAAAATCGTGCTCATAAGGGAGTCTCGTGGGTAAGGCCAAGAATGATGATTAGAAAGAAGAATGAGGCTTCAATATGTAATTATAGGAGGACTAATAAGGACTCCCAATCCTATAGACAAAACTCACAGCATGGATGCCAAAATGAAGCAAAGGATCTACCTAGGGAATCCATGTAGAGGTAGGCTCTACCACCTAATTACTACACTTCTAAAGAAGAGAAGGTTTTGTGTCGCACTTTGGTGGGATAGATTCTATGGAAAAGTGGAAAAGACAAAAATATGCAGAAATCTAGGAGTGAAAACCTAATCTATATGCAAAATTTGAAAAAATGGCTTTTACCATGGGATGATATGAGTGTGACCCATCTAAAAAAATTACCAAACCAAAAGTACAAGTCCATCATAATGACCCAAAGATAACTCAAAAGAGAACTCAAGTAGTCACCAAGTCATGAAAAGTGAAAAAGGGGACCAAATTAGGGAAAAACGGGCCAAAAAAGTCTATAAATAGAGGTGGACAACTCATTTTTACCTTTGCAATTTGGAAATTAACAAAAGAAGTCAAAAACCCCTTTTATCAAAACGTGACTTCTAGGAGCTACGATGGATGGAAAACCCTCACACTTGGACTAAGTAAGTACAAGTCACTCCCTCTTTCATTTTAGTTCATTCATTTACATTTAATATTTTGTTTGGGAGTCTTGCGCCCTTGTGAAAGGGTCGTGTCTGCGTGTATGCGGTTTTCCATGGTCAGCCTACATATGTACTCGGGAAGAGTAATAAACAACCAAAGTACATACGTGACTGTTGAATCTACATCCTACATACACCTCCTTTTGTATTGAAAAAAAGAAAACACAAGTATTAAACCCTCTCCAAATTTTGCGTGTGACAGGATGTATGTTCACTAGAGAGAAAGGGAACATGAGGAGTTGGATGTTTTGGTCGAGGAGGACCATGTGGACATTGCTACGCTAAAACAATGTGGCTTATGGAAATTTTTCTAATGTTTGTTCATGAGGGAACAATCGAGGTTTCTCAATGCTCTAATGGAGTGTTGGCATCCTAATGAAGAGGATTTTATGTTGGAGGGTCAATCACTGACCCTGACCACAGATGACATTTACTTCTTGATTGGCCTCTCCAGAAGAGGGGAACCGGTTAACTTGAGGACCTTTCCTCCAGAGCCATATAACATTGATGACTACATCGGGATGTATTGTGAGGTTGGTACCGAGAAAGTGGGTTCTCAAGTGTCAATTCACAAGATTACTAGCCTCTCCCTTTGCATTATTTTATTCATGATTGGGCAGATCATGGGATCCACAACACTCCATTAGGCCTCTCGTGCATAGATGCATTGTGTAGTCTAGTGTTTAGAGGCTATCGTGTTTGATTGGAGTACTACCATGCTAGTATGCATGAAGAGACAACTCACAGACTATTGTAGGAGTACAAACAATAAATTCAAGTTTGGTACCATTTTATGCTCCTTTTTCTTCGAGAGGGTACTCAGTGTCATCCAGAGAGAGACAATACGGGGGCATATTACCTCTTTCCCGACATTGTGCAGGTGGGAATTTTTGCTGCCTAGATAGGGTAGAGGAAGGACCCATGAGGCCTTCAACAATAAATTATTTGACTGGTGGGCCTGTCATATTCTAGTGATAGAGGACTAACCCTATGCAGTGATAAGCTTCCTTAGATATCCTGACATGCATATGCCCCCTAGTGAGGAGAGCGGGGAGATAGGTAACACATTTTTTAAAGTTATTATATTTTTAATTTTTTTATATATATCCTGTTTATGTGTGTGTTAGAGTATTAACTTAAATCTCTATAATATAAATATGTGGGACCAGTTCAACCAACAGAATTTTCCAGGACCAGGCATCGTCCTCGACCAGAGGCGGGACCAACAACAACAGGAGGATCAACAACTCTAGGAGGACCCCCAATCAGAGAGGTTGATAGAGTCCTACGACGAGTAGAGAGGAACTCCACTTCTCTCACTTGTGCAGTTCCTATGGCTGAGATCGAGGATCTTCCCCCAGTTATGAAACCACATGTAGTAGGGGTGCCTCGGACCTGGGTCCAGTTATTCCAGTTTCTTGCAAACATTGTTTTCCACTACAACAGGTCCAATAGGCCTAGACCTTAGATAGAATTGGACTACTTATGCGCTGAGGACACTTTTTGTACTATATTTTTGAGGGATTAAGCCCAACGATGCATCCCGACTACTTTTGAGGCTTTCATACCCACTTTGTACTCATGACACCATTTTTGGACACACACACACACACACACACACACACAACTTTCCTGTTTCATGGATGACATTTTTTAAAAATGTATTTACATGTGTATGTGTGTGTTTTACTTTTACATGTGAGCAACATGCCAATCTAAAACTTGATTATCTAGAGTATCATTTAAATGATTAAATCTCCTAGGAACATGAATATAAGTGATATAATCAAAAGATCATTCTAAGAGACGTACCCTAAGGAATCGTCGGTGAAGAGTGAGATCATAAACGCGGTAAA
>ML783385.1:403940-439175 GCA_009831015.1 Picea engelmannii | reverse complement strand
CCTCTATTCTCTTAAGCTCGGGAAGAAAATAATATCTATGGTGAAGATCATCCCAAGTTCTCTTGGGACTATCCATTGCCTCCAGAATCGTCGTGTCATAGGGAAAGACTAAGTCTAAAGGGTCCTGAGTGGCGAGAGAGTCTTGAGCCCAAATAGGCTTGAGAACTGGATCTAACTCATGTGGGGGAGCCGGATCAGGATTGGTTGAGGCTTGATAGACAAAATTGTACAAAACCTCAACACCGGATAAGGGCATGGCCATGCTAAGGTGTCCTATCCCTTCCATTGAAGTCAATGGGGAAGGTAAATTCCATGGGTCGTGAAAAATTAAAAAATTGCAGTCTTCGGCTGGTCTAGGATGGCTGAAATAAACCTTACATTATTGGAAGGTGGTGGATAATCAAAAGTTCCCATTAATGATGGAAACAATCCAGAACCTAAGTTGGCAGTGCTTGGTTGTGGGTTATAAATCATCGTGACCGTGGAAGCCCCCAATGAAGGGTCAGGGCAAGCGAAAGACAATTGGTTGATGGTTATAATCCAACCTTTGTGCATAAAGCATAAGACCCGAAAAACGGTGGCTACAACCATGTTTATTGTGTAAGTCCAACTCCGTCCTAACATAATATTGTAGTCGAGAGGGGCATTGACTACTTCAACGTCGACACACACATTTTTACCCTCCAACTGCACAAGAAAAGAGTGAATTATACAGTGTGGTATGAACAATCGATTGTCAAAAGATGTAAGCAACGTAGGAGATGGAGAAAACTCACATTGGCCAATGGCCCTCCAACATGCCAATGACATCACGCAAGTTGAGGCACCCTAATCAACCACCGTATAGAAAAATTTTTGTGTCAACAATTTCGTGGTGTATGCCACTACTATCTAAAAGGTGACATGGTGAGGAAGATGATGTTTAAGGTCAGTCAGATCGAAGATGATCATCCCTGAGTTACTAGGCCCCACCACTCCCAAGGCAGACAACATATATTTTCTCTGTGAAGGGAAACTCTAGAGAACCTCTAGAGTAGACATTGCAGAAGGTTCTGTGCCAGGTCCTCCACAACGGAGTAATTCCGAGTAGCTCTCACGTTTGGGTTATAAGAAGCCTTCTTGAACACACCTTTAGTTATATGAGTCATTGTTTTTCCCACTATTTTGTCTATTTGAAGAGGATTCAATGGGTTGGAGGCCTCTTTTCCCTTCTCAACAGATTATGGTGTTTTGTACTCACGAGTCCTGGTTGATAAATGAGCATCGATGTTCATCATGTAAATGTTTGCAGCCATGTTGTTAGGATTAGGCATGGGGGGTCCTTGACTGCCCCTAACCGCGCTCGTGGATGCAGAAGCCTGAGCTACATTTTTCCCTTGTGTAAAAGGGTTTGTCAACACAACATGTTGTTGTTGTGATAGTAGCTTCTGGGCTTCCGCAAGTTGAGGGAACATGTGATTTAAGTGGTCTTCCATGAAAATCTTGCACGAAAACTTTACCTTCCTCTTTTCATCTTTTCCCTCGTCAGTATTGTTAGCAGCCTTTTTATCCCCCTTACCCTTCTTGTTTTTTATTTCTTCTTTCCCTCGGTCTGTTGGTTAGCCTTGGGAGTTTTCGATCGCACACTATGTACATCCAACATATGGGTTTCATGGGAAGCCGAACTAGGTGTTTGGCTGGCCACAATCTGTTGAATCGATAATTGTTGTAATTAATTAGACAACAAATCCATAAAATTGATTTGTGTTGATCCCACTATGCCATCAACATGGGGCCCGGAATTTTGTTTGGCCTTATCAAGAGTTGACCGTGGTGCATCAGGTAAGATCTCGTAAAGCATTCTAAACTAAGATTAAATCAGTTCCAGCTGTTAGGCTCTCATAATAGCCTCTTCTTTAGAAAACACCCTGGATGTTGCTATGTCTTTGGACATACAAGGAACCAAAGACTTTAAGAACCACTCAAGAAAAAATGCAGGAGGGACCTTGACCTTAATCAAAATATTTCGTCGCCACCATTCTTGGATATGATCTGAGATATGGTCAGCCTTAGTTTTCTCGAAGTTGGCCAACAACTCGGTGTCGGCATCGTATCTCACTAGCAGCTGGAAATAGTTCAAGAAAACCATAGACAGGTCATTAAAGTAAGAGTACGTTGAGTTGTCGAGCTCGATATACCATTTCACTGCACACCCTATAAGAGTGCATTGAAATAGACACAACTGAATAGAGTCATCCTTCAACAAGTTGGATGAGAAACACAAGTGAAAAGTTGTCACGTGATCACCTGGATCCTCGTTAGGCTTGCCCTCAAACTTAGGGATGTCAGAAGGAAACTTAGTCGGCATGGGGAGCCAACGTGGATCATGACAGATCGAGTCATTTAACAATATCAACAGGTCTGGAAAATGCAATTTTTCTAGAAAGGGTAGTTTCGATTGCAGAGTATTTACATGAAAAGAGGGACCTGGATTTTGACTAGAACCAAGTTGCCAAGAAAATTTGGATTGTTGGTCAGGTTTTTGGTATAAATCATGGCCCTGACCAGCAAAAGGAACTTGCATTTGTTGTTGCATCATTGGTTGATTCCATAAGTTAGATGACATAGCTTGCACAGGGATTTCCCCATGTGTAGTGTTCCAAGGACCTTGGTTGGGGATGCCCCCAGTCGACCCTCCTGGCATAGTTACTGAACCTTTTCGGGGGTTCCGTTGAGTATGGAAGGGGTTTACCCTGACTGACATCCCTTGCGAGGGAAATAAGCCCTGCCAACGATTCCAAAGACCTTGTGTGGAGTATACTCCTGTCATCGCTCCCTGCGAAGGAATGGCACCTTGCACAGGGTTTTGTTGACCAAATCTAGGGTTTCCCCCAGTCGAGTAAGAAAACGAAGAAAAAGTGTTATTTCCAAATGCAACAAACAAATAGAACGACTTTGATCCTACTGGCATTGTGTAGGATGAAGGTCCCAAACTACCTCCATTGAACAAACTATAGTTAGCATTAGGCTCGATCGAATTCTAAAACGTGCCACTTAGCGAAGGGGACAAAGGAGGTATATGTCCCCTATCGTAAGGAATAGAATTAAATGGGGCAGTGGAACCCATGGAGGATCCTTACAAGGGAGTGTTAGAGCTCCCAACCCCTAGACCCATGGTCTGTAAAGTAGATAAACTAAGAATTGAGTTCAAATGAAAACTAGGCATCCCATATGAGAAGGGAGTGCCTGGCGCGTTTTGAATGAAGGGAACAGTGGTGGAAACTGTCGAAGGAATTAAACCACTACCCAAATTCATGGGTGTTGGGAGAGTCATGGTCCTGACAGGAAGAGGTGGGGGAGGAGGTACAACGTCCCCTCTAGTGGCAACCGTAACGGGAGTAGGATGACTCCCTGATGAAGTAGAATCATTTTCTTCCATCACCGTTTGCCAAATAAACTGGTGTTCAGGAGAAGTCACCTCAGGAGGGACTATCCGAATTAGAAGCAGTGTCAATAAGTCGGTGATAGGAGGATTTGTTGGCCTAAAACCTTCAGTCTCAAGGTCAGAAACAATAGATTCCTCCAGGGCTGGAAAGTATTCTCTCGGATATGGATTGGGTATAGATTCATGCATCCCGGTCGCTTCGAACGATCCTTATTGATCTATCCCATGCCTCAATGGTAGCGTAGGTGGATCCAAAGTAATCGGTGACGGGCTCTGAAGCCTACGTGACTGGCGTAGTTGTTGATATTCCACCTTGTGAAATGATCAACCGACATAGTAAGTTTTCACTAGCGTGAATCTCAAAGAACACACTAAAATTTCCTAAAGACAAATCAAGCAGACAACTAACTAGTGGGAAGGACAGTTACGCCAATCAACACTAGAGAAACCTACTGGTGCAAGTGCAAATCGAACATGGAAGCACCATCCAAGTATACTCTACAAAGCGCAATCCGATCTCCACTCTAGGGACTGTGGTATAGCCACGCAGTCACTTGTGTAAGTCCGTAAAAATAGGAAACTAGGTTTCCAGCTCGTAGTCAGTCACCAGGCGGGTACAGCCGACAATCGGGTTGATCGTAATGAGCAAGATAACAAGTTTGAAGCCCTTCGAGGGTGTCGAAAGCAATTGGTCCAAAATAAAACTGAGCATATCGAATGGATTCAAGGTCCACGAGACTCCATAGGCAAATGAGATCAGTATGATTCCCAAGAAAGACCCTCTATATACAATCCCCACTACGCTTGGTTCAGCTTTGGAGGGGTTATATCCTCTACCTTTCCTTACGCGATCTCACGTTTAGCCCCTGTGTAAGAGGGGGGTCTGGACTAAATATTACGACATTGGGCTTTAGACAATCCCTATCTCAGACTCCAATGTTTGTTTTAGATGGCCTTGAAGAGTTTCCTCTTCACACCTATTTCAAGGCCCTAAAACCCTAAACTAGTCGGTGAACCCTACAAACAAAATTTCTGATAGATTTTAAGTTAAGTGTTAATTTTATGGGCTTGATTTATGCAAAGGATGTGAATGTGAAACTACTGGTGTTTGGAAGAGATGAAAACAAAGAAAACTTTAGAGCATTTATATGAAAAAGCAAATTAGATACTTTGAATTTAAAGCAAAAGCTTGTAAAATCTTTGTGAAAATCAAATTTTCAAATTAATGTTTCAAGATCTTATAACTGAAAGTTTCCTAAAAAAGTGTTTTTCGTTTCACGATGCAAAACTACTTATATTTTCAAGAAAGCAAGAAACAACTTTGAAATTGAGACTCTTTTCTTTTGCAAACAAACAACTTACACTACACTACTAAAATAGGTGCATAACTAAATGCAAAAATTCTTTTTTGATTTTTTGGAATGATTTAACAAGAAAAACCAAAGTAAAAATTATTTTTTGTTTTTTAAAGCATAAAATAGGACAAAGAGAAAACATAACCCAAGATTGACAGAGACCATAGGCCAACTGCGTAAATGCAAGGATTCAAAAGAAACCAAAGGAGGATCTAAAACTTGAAATTTCACTCTAAAAATCTACGGAAAACAAAAGAAAACCAAGAAACATGTTGAAACCGAATATTTAACCCAAGCTAAGGCCACTAATAGAGACTCTGTAAATTCCAAGAAATCTCTAAGAATCCCAAAGCTTCTGTCAAGAAAGAGAAAAACTCCTATTTTTTAAAAACACCTTCAAGACACAGAGATGTGGTTTGTTGCATAAACAACTTTCATATGTATGTGTGTTGTCTACTGTGCATATTGTGTATGTACGCGGGCTGATCCAAAGAAGAGTGCGTACACCTTTGATATTTTTCGAAAATAAAAAGACTTGGCAGACTAACTGGGCAGAGAAAGATGGTAGGCACCTTGAAGGTGACCAAAGACCTTAAAATGATTTAGTAAACTTGATAAAAACTCAAAATGAAATAAGGAAACCAATTAAAACCAAAAACCTCCCACTAAGACCCCAGAGAGACTCCCTAGTGGAGTCGTCATTTCTGTTAGCGGGGAAAACCCCCCTATTACTATATTGGGTTGGAGTATAGACAGAGCATTGATATTCCTTAAAAGATAGTTCTATTTCTAAACTACCCCAAACAATCTGAACTTAAAATATAAGAGAAGGAAAAGAGGGTGTACCTTAGGTCCTTTCGGTTGGTGTGGACCTCCTTCTCCTTTATAGTTACTTGGATTGTTGGTCTCCTCCCAAAGCTAACCTGCAAACAATTTAGACAAAAAATCTACAAGATATTCTATCTCTACTTATCAATGTTAGGGTTAAGATATAAATGTAAATGCATTAATCAATTAAGCATAAAAACACAAGATTTGGGACATAAAAAAAACTCTTTTATTCAGATGTGAAGATTACAAAAGTTGGTAGACACTCCGTGAACCCGGTCTAGGATCCTCTTACTACTGCTCCAAGTGCATCATTCCTGTAATACATCTCACAATAAACTGATCTCCTTGGGAAATAGGGAAGGGATTGTATAGGGAGAGGGATGGAGGGGGAATGTTGAGGCCAAATCTTAGAAAGGGCTGCAAAGCTTGGGCTAAAAGGGGAAGGGATTTTGGCAAATTTCTTCTATTCTAATGCTTGATGATGGAATGATATCCCAAGACCTCTTTTTATATGACAAAAATATGGTTATTTGGTTTGGGGATGGGCTACAATGGGTAAAATGGTTAGGAAGCCTCTAATGGCTCATTAACTCCGACGAATTCCTTGGCTCTTTTTATTTTTTGCAACTTTTGGACGTAAATGTGGGTTGTTTAGTATGTATCTAGTGTATGTACGTAGGATGTCTAGTATGCAGCTAGTGTATGTACGTGGGCAGTAGTACAGCAGGGAACATACATGCTCCAAAAAATGGTTTTTTAAAGAGATATCCTCAACAGTAATTTGGCAAATTGTGCAAGTAGAAAGGCCAATGACATGTATGCATAGGTAGGGAATTTTAGGGCTATAACACCCTCCTAGCTAGGGAGGTACTAAGGCAATGGTCTTGAGCACAAACATACCATTCACCCGGTAGCATCATCATATCCACATAGGCTATCTCATGGACAAATTACGAGCACCATCATCACTATCCAACTAGATAGTCTCTATGGAAATCAAAACAATGTCATCCAATAGAACACAATTATATCTATTCATAGTAGTATACAACTACTATCCAGTGGTACACAACCACTTCTAGTAGCACATGACTTATAACTAGTGACACATAGTCACTTCCAGTGGATCACATCCACCATAGTAGCATACAACTATTGTCTAGAGACATATAGTCTCCAGAACAATCATATCATCTGATATCAACAATGTCATGATACGAACTGAATCATCTAGGACACTCTTCCATGCACATCTATGAGATATGGAAGAGCATATGTCTTTAGAAAGTTAAACATTAGCCATGGGTTGTCTGGACTATTCTTCTCAAACATAGAAGAAAAATTGTCCTTGATTTATGAACCTAGACCATTCAACCTAACTGGGCCATTCTTCCAGCATGATTCATAGTGAAACCTGGAGAGAATGAGTCTTCCCTAGAGAATGATTGTCCTTGATTGTTGAACCTGGACCATTCAACCTAATTGGGCCATTCTTCCGACATGATTCACAATGTAACCTAGAGAGAATGAGTCTGCCCTAGGGAATGACTATCCAAACCATTTCCTATGGAAATGATTGTCCTGTGCCAACCTCCTACATTAGACCACTCTTAAAAAATTATCACAACTGTGAACTTCGAAAGAATGAATGCCCGGAGAGGCGGATCATTCTGCTTGACCACTTCTCAGAGTGACTTCCAAGGAGAATGACTTTCATAGAACATTCCCCCTCACTGGATGCAAGGGGAATCATTGTCCATGGCACATCAGTAATCTGTCGGACCATGACTGTCTATTCTGGACCATTTTCCGAACTGGAAAATTATTGTCCATCCAAAATCAATAACATATTAGTTCTCCCTCCCAACTTGGGGAGTAATCACTTCACTTTCCAATAAGGAATTCATCTCCACGAGTCCCACCTTGTCCCTTAAGTACACAAACTGTTCATATTGGACAAAGGCTTTACCAAAATATATGCTATCTGCTAATCAGTGGAGATATACTGGAGAACTACTTCTCCCTTATGGACTTTATCACACAGAAAATAATTCTTGATCTCAATGTGCTTCGACCTGTCATGGAACACTAGGTTTTCTGAGAGATTTACACAGCTCTAGTTATCACAATATATCATGGTCAAATCCATCACCTGATCAAATAGTCTAGAAACCAGCTTACGAAGCCACACTGCTTCTGTAAAAGCATCACAAGCTGCAATATATTATGCTTCTGCAATGTTGAGTGCAACAGACTTATGTTTCCTGCTATCCCATGATATTGTGGCAAAGCTCAAACTGAAACATATCCAAGAAGTACTTCTTATGTTATCTTCACTCCCTGCCCAATCTGAATTGATAAAATCATGTAGTTGTATATCATAACTCAAACGTCCCATGAATATATTTCAAGGAATTCTTTGCAATTACTCAATTCTCATGGCTAGGTTCCATATGGAACTGGCTTAACATGTTTACAACAAAGAAATTGTCTGGCCTAGTATTCACCGAATACATCAAGGAGCCAGTCAATTACCAGTACAGGTATAGGTCTACTAGATTAGAGCCTCTCAAATTCTTCAGATCTATCATCATGTGAGTTTTCTATGGATTTTCAATCCATCGTCCCGAACTTCTGAAGAACCATTTCGATACACTTCCTCTATCATACAAAGTTTTCACCACACTTCTACTGTACATGAGAGGATCTACACCAGGTTTCTTGAATCCATACAAGGTCTTCTTCTATCTGCATACATGGGTCTCTTTCTGGTACACCTCAAATCCTTGAGGTTGTTCTACATATGCTTCTTCTTCAATTACTCTTTTGAGAAGAACAGTCTTTACATCCATCTGATGTAAAATGCAACCCATAGACACTGCAAGAGATATAATGGCTCAGGTAGAGGTATATCTTGTTACTGGAATGAGCTATTGTCATAGCCTTCTCCCTCCTTCTGGGAGAACCCTCTAGTTATGAATCTCGCCTTGTATCTATCAATGCTTCCATTCATAAGTCTTTTTCACAATTTCTCATATACATTGTTATTCATCACAGCTTCCTTCCATTCCTTTTGTTTGACTTCTTCTAGTGGGTTCAAAACATGTTGGTAGTCTTATGATTCTTGGTATAATAACTGGTTCAATTGGTTGTTCTGAATTTTCTTTCTTTCTTGGAATCTTCATGTTCTTCCTCATGTTTCTCTTCAATGTTGGAGTCCATGGAATCTTCTATAGATTCTATTCCCTTCCTTTCTGAAGGTTCCAACTTCTTTTCTTCATAGGAACATAAATGTAGATGGACAACCAAGTATATTCAGGGCTTCTTTTCAAAGAAGACTCCTTCTAGAGTCAAACTAAACACGTGTTGTTTATCATGGTTGTTGCTTCTAATGAAGAACATAGAAAGATACTTCATAGTCTTCACGGGTTCTTTAATGGATCACATCATTAAGGATTATCTCCCTCTTAATCCCAGTATCATGCCTAAATGAGAAATATACATTCTCTTATTTTGGAATTACGCAATCATCTCCCTCCATCTGATAGATTCCATCCTTCCGTCTGCATATTTCTTGCTTTTTTTAAAGTGTCACAAGTCTATTCTAGTTTCCTCTTTATTATTGACTTATTTCTGGTTTGACTTCTTCTGGATCTCTTCAAGTTTGGTTCTTATTCTGTCCCATATAGCAGTTGTTACTTACATACAATTTTAATAGCTTCCACAGGGATTGTCACCAAAGGTAGTCAACGTACTTCATCCTTTTCAAATACATTACTAGTATTCATTGTAGTGGCAATCCTTATCTTGTTATTCTCCCATAGGTATTGTTTCATTGACACTAACCATCTTATTTTCTAAGAAATAGATACACATGATATGCAAGTAAACATGGTATGCACAAGGATTATGTTACAGAAGAATATTGTTACCATGACTAGTAGAAGAAGTCTGCTTCATCCTGCTTGACTTTCTTTGAGGGTTCCTTTTCTTTTTCAATTGTTGCTTCGTGTGTTTCCTTCCTTTTCTTTTTCAATTGTTGCTTCGTGTGTTTCCTTCCTTTTCTTTAACTCGGGACACTGGTTCCTATAGTGACCATATTTTCGACAATTGAAACATTGTATATTTTGACATATATTTTTCTTTATTTGGTTTCTTCCTTGAGCCAAACTTCTTCTTATTCCTGAATTTCTTGAACTTTGTTGTGTAGGCTTGATCATCATCTTTCTTTTAGGATTTCTCTTTTGTGCAAATCCTTGATTCTTCTTGTGCACAACATGTCCAAAGTTCTTCAAATGTGGAATACTTTGTTCTTGTGTTCATGCTTAAGGAAAATGCATCCCATGTCTTGGGAAGGCCATTAAGTACTATATTTACTAGTCCCTTTTCTAAAATGATTTCCTCAATCGATTGTAGTTAATCTCTTAACTAAGAGATTCTTACAAGGTATGATGTTATGATGTCATGATCATTCATTTTCATGTCATAGAGCTCATTCTTCAAACTCGTCACTTGTCCAATATTTAGTTAGGGAATCATGAATATTCGTATATAAGTCAAGAAGAGAAATGTAGGGTATCAAATGGTCCTTTACAGAGTCTACTATGATGCTCATAGAATTGATGTCATTGTCCTTGAACTTCTCCATAATTGCAACGTTATGAGGTTCCTTCTCTTTTATTGCTTCAAACTGTGGTTCAATGATGTTTCCTTTCATGATATCCAACATTTTATTATTGGCAAGGATGAGGTAAATCCTTGTCTTCCATGCTTTGAAATTAGAATCCCCTTCTAACTTGTTTTCTGACTTCATAGAGTAAGTCATGACTGCTTTGACTTTATCAACTTTTGACTTTTACTTGGTCAACCTTTGACTTTGACCAAAAAATCAAACTTGATGCCTTGGCTTGCTGAGAGTACTAGGAGGTGCGCTAGGCTAGGGTGCAATAGCTTATCCAGGAATTAGCTCAAGCGCTTCACTTAAGTTGCCTCAACATGAGGGTTAGGGTTCTGTTGCTACAACAAACAATTTGACTACAACTAGAACTGCGCAAATCCTCCCAATCTACCTTCCAATGGTTAGAATGTACGAAGATAGTGTGGGCCCATAACCTGTTAGAATAATAGGTCTGCTCGTTTCACCGCACATAATATAGCAATATTGTCACCCAACCATAGGCACAAATTCCACCCCCAAGCAACTTAACCTTGATAGATAGAATAATTCTAGAAGCAAACCCTAGAACCAATATCCAACTAAAGGTAGCGTACCTCTCTCCAAATCTAGCGTACCAAGTAGAAATTCCAAACCATAACTAGGCAGAAAGTTCAACCATAACCAAAGACCAAGTCACCACTATAGCAGCTGCAACTCTCCTCCATTCATGTGCACCACTTGTGTGAGTGTGACAAATGAGATCTATCATCCTCTTATTTATAGTTCTCCAAGTGACTTAACTGCGCCGACTTCTACTTCTGGAGGATAATAATTTAATATAAATTATTATCTTGAGTCGACTTGTCTTCTAAGGTTATTTCCTAACCTTCTAGGGTTTCTCTTGCTTTCTGGAATATTGTAGACTTGTCAAAGGTTACACGTAGAGGTTAATACCTCTCATAGCTACCGTAATATCAACAGAAGTGACCCACTTTTATAGAATAAGTGATAATCACTTTTATAATGAAGTTACTTTATAAATTAAACTTGTCAGATAGTTGGCTTAGGTTGATGGACAGTTGGTATGGATTGTTGGTTGTCATTGATTTCAATCATTGGAGAGTGATATTGTAGATTGATTTCAACCCTTAGTGATTGATGTCAACCCTTGGAGAAAGTTCGGTAGCAAATTCCGGTAGCACAAAGATTTGGGTAATGGAACCAAGTTTGTTTGGTGTATAATGGTATGATTTTTAATATATTTTAAGGTAAGACCATTCTATATGGGTAGTAGATGTCATTCCATTTCCGGTGGTATGTGGAATTTCACATAACTCCTCACAGTTAGAGAGTTATGGCCATCTGAAGTTGGAGAACCTAGGTTTGGGTAATGGACCCAAGTTTGTTTGATGGATAATAGTATGAGTTTTGATATATTTGCAGGTAATACTATTCTATATGGATAGTACATGGCATTCCATTTCCATTGGTATGTGGAATTTCACATAACTCCTCACGATTAGAGAGTTATGGCCATGTGAAATTGGAGAACCCTCATGAGTCATCTAGAAGCCCCAAAAGGTCAAAGTAGTCAAAGTGGTTTAAGAGATTTTTAGAAGGTAAATAATAAAGTGAAGTGATAAGTGTACTATAATTCAAATTGAATACAAAATAAGTTATTTAAAGAATAAAGTTAATGGAGAAATTACTAAGTTGACAAGTGGTTAGAAGTGGGTTAGCCCTAAAATAAGGAAAGTGGTTTAAGATGGTTAGAAGGTAACCCCTTGAGGTAAAGTGAAGTGATGAGTGTACTATAAGTCAAAGTGGATACAAAATAAATTATTTAAATAATAAAGTTAATGGATAATTTACTAATTGGACAAGTGTTTAGAAGTTGGTTAACCCTAAAATAAGGAAAGTGGGTTAAGATGGTTAAAAGGTAACCCCTTGAGGAAGCTACATGAAAGTATAAATAAGAGACAAGGTTCTCTCATTTTAATCATACTTGAGAATATTGAATATCTAAAGGTGACTGAGGTAACCAAAGGATATCTAATCCGAATTTCAGAGAGAATGTGAATTAAAGAAGGCCGAAATTCAAGGGAGGATAAATTCTTTTGATGATGCTTTCTAAGGTATGTTATTTACAGGTCATCTCACCATTTTCGCAATAACTTTTTTTCTAGAATGATTCAGACCGTGAAATTGAGAGGCCATTGTGAAAACATATCCAAGTAGTTGTGGTATGAATTTAAGCTTATGGGTCGTTGTATTTTTTGAGTTACACTCCTTGGAAAATAGGGTTTGTGGCTAGTCCTGAAACTAGTCTAAAACAAGTGTTTCGGGTAAAAATGTCGTAACTTATTCATAACAGATCTAAATTTAGTAAGACCAAATGTGTTGGTTAGAGTACATTCTTTATTATTCTGTGTAAAATTTTCAAATCCATACAACAAATATTCTGTGTGGGGCACGCTCTACAAGTTCTCTCCCTAGAATAAGCCATAATTCAACAAGGTATGCCATTTTTTTATATAAATCCTTTTCTAAGAGGTTCCAAGTAGTGACACCTTTAGGAATTGCATAAAACACACTAAATAACATTGTGTACTATTTTTAGATCTTTATTCATTACAAGTACATAGTTATGATTATTTCAAGTTAGGGTTATTGACTAATCCAAAAGAAGTCATGTGAGACTAAAGAAACGTTTGATGAAAATACTAGTCTCTTGTTGTTAAAGTTAGGAAGGTTTGAAGGTATGTGATCATATACACCAGGTCTATTACAGAGTTACAAATCATATTTGGATGATGAAATTGAGGAGGGATTTTGGTTGAGGTACATGTTGGGTACATGCTTGAGACAAGTAGTTGATGAGTTGGCACATACATGAGGTGTATATTTGATGATGTTGGTACATCTTGATGAGTCATAGTTGATCAGTAGTTGATACATGATTGGTACATACTTGGTACAGGGTTGGAGGCACTTTCTAGTAGTATTGTTAACACATGGTTTATGAATGATGTAACATACCTCTATTGATATATTATTAGAAGCACATATTGATCTTGGTGATGATTATGAGTTGTTTTGTTATGCTTGGTTGATGCACATATTTGAGAGTTGTCTTCGTGATTGATATTGGTGAGTAGATCTGATTTGGTTGATAATATTGATGAGACAGGTTGTTGTGATAGGTTGTTTGGACAGGTTGTTGTGACAGGTTATTCGTATAGGTTTGGTGCATGGTTGATGCACTTATTCATGATTACAGGTTGAGGTATAGGTTGGTGCATGGTTGATACACTTTTTTATGGTACAGGTTGGTTACATGTTGTTTGGTACAGGTTGGTGCATGGTTGATGCACTTGTTTATGATACAAGTTGATAATAGGTTGAGGTACAGGTTGATGCATGGTTAAGGTTATTGGTGCAAGTTGATTGGTACAGGTTTATAGCCGTATATCTCACAGTGATAGTGTGACAATGGTTCCATCATTCTACTTATAAACTAGGGCGGTTGGACGGGGCAAGGATAGGTGGTTGTAGCCACCTTCCGGTTGTAGCCAGAGAACATAGGGGGTTGTAGCCTCCTTCTAGTTGTAACCAAAGAATTGGGGAGTTGGAGCTTCCCTCAGGTTGTAGCCTGAGAAACTAAGGGGTTGGAACCTCCTTCCAATTGCAGCTGGAAAACAAAGGAAGTTGGTGCTTCAAATGAATGTAATGCTTCAAGACATATAAGAAAAATCATTAAGTGGTTTTCTCTCGCTTTGGGTTTCCACGTAAAAACACTGGTGTATTGTGTATGTGTATGATTGTTCATTTGTTCATTGTTTATTTACTCTACAAATATTGGATGATAATGCTACATTGATATAACACTTCCATTATATGGTTAAAAAGGATTAAATTCCTCTATTACTGATTCACCCCCCCTCTCAGTAATCCAACAATTGGTATCAGAGCCAGTTCCTTTAGGAAATAGTTTAACCACTAGAAGGAGATCATGGAATATTTTGAAAATGGAGTACCAATGTTTAATGGTCAGAATGGTTTTAAGTATGTTATGTGGAGCAGAAGGATGGAAGTATTTTTATAGGCATAGGGAAATTATATTTGGCTATCAGTTGTTACAGGATATGATAGTTCAAAAAGGGCAAAGACTATAGCCAAGAAAGAATTGAAGAATAATAACAAAATAGCAGTGGATTTCATTTGGGAAGGATTACCTAATTCGGTAAGAGAAAAGGTTGGTAAATGTTCACCAGCCAAAGAACTTTGGGATAAGTTACATGACATATATTCTTCACCCATCGCAGATTCATAAAATTCCAAAGAAGATGCAAATACAAAACAAGAAGAAAAATTCTCATCGTGTCAGACAGATTCAGAAGAGGAAGAGTATGAAGAAGCAGAAGTTGATTACAGAGAAAAAATGATCAGTGCAATTGAATATATAAAGAAAGAAAGAGAATAAAACAAGTTATCGAAGAAAGAATTGATGAAGCAAAAGGAAAGTGTTCAAGGTTTCGAAAAAGATCAACAGGTCATCAAGAATTTGAGAGCTCAACTAGAGGAGGCTGGAAGAATTGAAGAAACTCTAGAATATCAAAAGAAATGTTTAGAATCCAACATAACAACACAAAAGGAAGAAGCAAAAAAGAGAGAAAATATATTGATGGATCATTTCAAGGAAATAACCATTGACTTAAACCAACTTGAGGAAGAGTTTGGTCAAGAAGAGAGAATATTGGAAGAAGAAATAATTACATTGAAAATCCAACTTGAAGAAGCAAAGAGAACGCAAGAGGTCATGAAGTCTAAGATAATGAAGAAAGAAGAAGAGGTTGAGAATCTTGAAGAAGAAGTTGTCACATTAAGAATCAAAATTGTCAAACTCAACAAGAACATTGAAGAGACATAAACATCCACATCAGTTGTAGACAATGAAGAGAAGCACTCTACGTTGCTAGAAAAAAAGAATGAAGAAAATAGAAAGAGTTATGCAGAAGTACTCAAAGGAAGGAATCATGGTCAACCAGAATATAAGAAAACTAATAAAGCTACATCTTCAAGAAGGCCATCCATGTTCAAGCCACAAAGAAGCTTCAATCATGATCATGATCAATCAAGCCAGAAATTCAGAAGGACTACACCACAAAGAAGATCATTCACTCCCATGTATGCAAATTTATTTTATGGTTATTGTTTTTATTGTAATAAATTTGGACACAAGGTTGCAAATTATAGGGATTATAAAAGAAATGTTCAAGCAAGAAATGTCTATGTGGACCCACGTAACATTGAATGTTACAAATGTCATAACTATGGACACATAGCTAGTGACTGTGGAAGCATGATCGATACTTCCATGAAAGAGAACATTGATATCAAATGTAAGAAAGTGTAGATAAGAAAGCACAAAGAGAAGGTGAACAAAGACTAGGTCCCAAAGATTTCAAGATAGACAATAAAATGAGATGAAGAAAATTCTACAGAGAAAAAGAAAGATGTTAGATACAAAAAGGTTTAGAAAATAACTGAAAGAAAAGAAGGACATGTAAATAAGGAATAGGTTCAAGAGATTGTACTTTCAAGAATTGTAGTGAAAGATGAATCCATAGAAAAAAATGAATAAGTCAAATATCAGAGAGATGATGAATCTACCAATGAAGATGGTGATGGATCTACCAATGAAGATGATGATGAATACACATTAGAGAAGGAATTGTTCTGAACCATATGGCTTAGAGACTCCCATGTAATATGAATATTAGACAGGGGGAGTTTATGTGATAGCTGTGATAGACCAAAGAACCATCCTCTGAGTATCTTGCAGAGTTTGAGAAGAAAAATTTAGAGCAGTCAGTTAGCAGAAGTACAGTTTGATAGATTAATCAAGACTTCATGATAGTATAGTGATAAATGGGTCAACATTATGGATAATTGCGCAAGTAGAGTCTTCGATAGTATGGACAGATATGGATTTGTAATAATACTTAGCAAGTTTGGAAAGATATATGATAGTGGACAAGAGCATAGATTCATAGATTGGTTCAGATAGTGGTTTAGAGACAAATGAACATTATCATAATGGATGATAATTACATAGGAAATGGCTCGAACAATGCTAATGGATTGCAAATTGACAGATATTTTTTGGACACATGCAGTGCATACATTAGTTCACATTAAAAAAAGAGTAATGCTCATAAACAACAATGAAAAAACTCCCTACGAACTATGGAAATGAAGCATAGACAACAACCTCTACATCAAGGTAACTCAAGGTAGTATTTTATTAATTGAAATTTATGTTGATGCTATTGTTTTGGAAGTACTAATGACAAGTTAAGCCAAAAATTTGCAAAGGATATGCATAATAAATTTGAAATGTCATTACTTGGAGAACTATCATTCTGTTTCGGTCTTCAAATATGTCAAAGCAACCAAGGAATTTTTATTTCTCAAACTAAGTATATCAGAGAAATGCTAAAGAGGTTTGGAATGGAAGATTGCAAACTAGTTACCACTCCTATGMAAACCAGTTGCAAGTTGAGCAAAGATGATGATTCAAAGTCTATAGACCAAAGGAAATATAGGTCAATGATTGGTAGCTTACTATATGTGACATTATCTAGACCAGATGTAATGCAGGCAGTTGGAYAGGTGGCACRATTTCACGCAGCACCAAAGGAATCACATGTATTAGCAGTGAAGAGGATTTTCAGATATCTCAAAGGAATAGAAGAGTTTGGATTATGGTATTCAAAAGGAAAGGATCTATCACTGATTTCCTACACAGATGTAGATTGGGAAGGTTTCATTGATGACTGACCAAGAACCAGTGGAGCAACGTTCTACTTGGGTGAGTGTTTAGTATCATGGTTAAGCAAGAAACAATCATCAATATCCTTATCTACAACCGAGGCAGAGTATATTGCAACATCAACATGTTGTACACCGGTTCTATGGATGAAACAAACAATGACATATATACAGGTTGAGTATGATAAGCCCATTCCAATCTATTGTGATAATACAAGCGCCATCAGTATCTCGAATAACCTGGTGATGTACTCCAAGATGAAGCATGTTCCAATCAAGTATCACTTTCTACGGGAACAGGTTGCAGAGAAGAACATCAAAGTTGAATATGTGGGCACAAAAGAACAAGTGGCAGGCATCTTTACAAAATCGCTTCTACGGGAAGCCTTTGATTATCTTCACCAGAGACTAGGAGTAATTTCTACTCCAAAATGAATGCTTTTGAACGATTATCTTATATGTCTTAGATGTACACAAGGAAGCACCATAAATAGGACAATTTAGGTTGGGAGATCAGTTTCAGGAAGAGTTTTTTTAGGGGGAGCAACCCCAGATGGAAAGATACCTTTGCCATTGATAACAAAGGGAGAGAGATTTATCAGATGCAAAGGTAAATTCTTGGAGAGAGAACATAGAGGCATGTTTCCAAGGGGAGCGATTGTCACAAGGGAAGAATGAGCGATATGACTTCAGAGTGATACCCTTTTTCAAAAGGGGAGATATTATTCATATCAAGGGAGAGAGAGTAATTAGAGGCTTATAAACACAAAGAACAATAAAAGGCATATAGACAATGGGAGCAGCCCCAATGAGAGTTCAGTCAGGGGGAGCATCCCTAAAGGGAGATACCCTTTGTCATTGATGTCAAAAGGGGACAGATAGAATCATTGATGAGGAGTATAAGCATGAATGTTATCATGACTAAGTGTTGCCATCAATGTTGGTGTTGCCATCAATGCCAAAGGGGGATATTGTTAGATAGTTGGCTTAGGTTGATGGAAATTTGGTATGGATTGTTGGTTGTCATTGATGTCAACCATTGGAGAGTGATATTGTATATTTATGTCAACCCTTAGTGATTGATGTGAACCCTTGGAGAAAGTCCGGTAGCGAATTCTGGTAACACAAAGGTTTGGGTAATGGACCCAAGTTTGTTTTATGTATAATGGTATGAGTTTTAATATATTTTAAGGTAAGAATATTCTATATGGGTATTACATGTCATGCCATTTCTGGTGGTATGTGGAATGTAACATAATTCCTCATGGTTAGATAGTTATGGCCATGTAAAGTTGGAGAACTCAGGTTTGGGTAATGATCCCAAGTTTGTTTGATGGATAACGGTATGAGTTTCGATATATTTGTAGGTAATAATATTTTATATGGATCGTACATGTCATGTAATTTCCAGTGGTATGTGGAACATCACATAACTCCTCACGGTTAGAGAGTTATGACCATGTGAAGTTGGAGAACCCTCATGAGTCATCTAGAAGCCCCAAAAGGTCTAAGTACTCAAAGTGGTTTAAGAGATTTTTAGAAGTTAAATAATAAAGTGAAGTGATGAGTGTACTACAATTCAAATTGAATACAAAATAAATTATTTAAATCATAAAGTTAATGGAGAAATTACTAAGTTTACAAGTGGTTAGAAGTGGGTTAGCCCTAAAATAAGGAAAGTGGTTTAAGATGGTTAGAAGGTAACCCCTTGAGGTAAAGTGGAGTGATGACTGTACTATAAGTCAAATTTGATACAAAATAAATTACTTAAATAATAAAGTTAATGGATAAATTACTAATTGGACAAGTGGTTAGAAGTTGGTTAACCCTAAAATAAGGAAAGTGGGTTAAGATGGTTAAAAGGTAATGCCTTGAGGAAGCTACATGAAAGTATAAATAAGAGGCAAGGCTCTTTCATTTTAATCACACTTGAGCATATTGAATATCTACAGGTGACTGAGGTAACCAAAGGATATCTGAGTCGAATTTTAGAGAGAAGGTTTTTTTTTCACTATTTGTCTCAAAGTGTATGCTTACCCCAAAAACCCTTTTTTTTTTCCTGCAAAAAACTTCAAGGTTGCACACAAAACAAGTGAAATTTTCAAAAAAAAAAATCCCAAAATTTTACCATAATGGGGTTAGATTTTGGTTAGTTTGTCTGAAAAATGCAAGTTTTCTCTCTATTTCTTATTTGCTAAGTTCATATAAAGCATAGAGAAAATAACATATGCAGAAAATAAAATATCTTCCACTATGTTTCTCATTTGCCAAGACCATGCAGAGTGCACATAGCAAACTGGAACAATAAACAAAAAAAAGAATATTAACTCTGTAAAAATAATTTAAAATGGCATAATAAAACTTTATACCTCTAGATCTAACAAAAAAGGTTGTATCTTAGGCAAACATAATTCTTTTTAAGTGAAATAGAGAGCATCTTCAATTTAAAGTAATGCTCCAAACACAATGGAACAGTTCACTCAACCCATAAATGCTCAGAAATAGAAGAACCCATAAATATTTTACTACATGCAGCAACACAAGTTCAGGATTTTGATCAACAATGGGAGTGGGTTTTAAAACAGGTTCTGATACTATTAGCACTCAAATGCGCACCATTAAAATTTAAAGTTCTTCATCGAATTTTATGCTAGATTTGCAAAATCCTAGGGTCTTTTGGCATTCCCATATCCTCCATATTTTTTCATTAATCCTTGATTAGCTCTTACTATCAGTTTTTCATCGAATCTCGCAATCTTCGTCATGGTATGCATTATAGGTGTCAGAGCTCCTATCATAATATGACAAAACAACATACCTCATTAAGACTTTATATCCTCTTAAGAACTTAATTTCTTCACATGGTGTGCATTTTTTTTTATTTTCAAAACCCAATTAATACCATTATTATGTTTTAAAATCTTAAAAAAAGGGGGGTGGGACTTGAACAACATTTTACATGTGGAAAAATAAAGGTTCATTTTGGTTTTTTAATCTTTTTCGGGCTTATTATTTTGACCAAAAAAGATTGACCCCACAGGCCCAATCTCCAGTTATCCGAGCCCACAACTGTCGAGCCAAGCACCTACACCAATGCATTACACAAATCCTAGTGCCAAACGCCAAGCCGTCGAGGAGGACAAGAATACAAGGATTCCTTTGTGCACAACACGTCGAAATACATCAAGACCATTCGTAATTATAAAAGAAAACATTTTCTTTTCCCCGAGCAATGTGGGATATCCTCCCTATGTATAAATAAAACGCAGAGCATAACAGCCATCTGTCGAATTTGCAGGTGTTCGGTGAAGTTTCAAGTGCCCGAAATGTCAACAGGAAGGTGACAGGTTCACACCCAGGGCCCATGATCGGAGCTTCGACAGAAATATATGTCAGGTTTAAAAAACTCAGCGTAAGACACATGGATGGAGCTCACAAGGTAGCATACTTTTCTCAACCGATATATCCCTTGCTCAAAAGCCTGCACAATGGCAGTGTTTATGTTGTGACCGGCCCTTTCAAACAAATGTTTAATCCTCAATGTTCCATATGTTAGATGCAAACCTTTGCAGTGGTTGTGTGCAGGTGAAGTTGCCAGTTGCTCAGCTTTGCAGATGTGGAGGGTTGAAGTGAAATGTAAATTCGACAGTTAGCAAAGGATCAGGGAGATAACTTCTATTGTTCAAAACGTTTTAACTTTCCTGAGTGTATTGTTGAGCTCTACGCATAGAAGGTGAACATAGGGGGGCTCAGTGCAAATTTCACAAGCTGATTCTCTACGTTATAAATTGCTTAAAAGCCTTTGATCAGGTCTCAGAGCCTAAGTATCTTTCAGACCAACTACTGAGATTTCTATTTCAGGTTGTTACAGATTGATGGTATTGGGACTATGCTTTATGACCGTGTGGACACAGGCGTCATGGAACCCAACTTTGTATTATCAGTCATTGCATGTATTTTCAGCAGATTCCAGCTCAGTTCTACATTCGTTAATATATGCTTATTCTGAAATAGATTGTATTTAGGTTTGCTTCTACAACATTCCATCATTTTGCACCCCATAAAGGACATATCACGCATTCGTGCAACTAAGGAAAATGGATATCTTGTTGCAGTAACAACATTGGAGGGTCGGGGGGAAGGAAAGATTTGAGAAATGATTAGATCTGATTTTATTTCTTGTTAAATATAAGAGCATAGTCTTCAAGCCTTTCAAAAATGAAATCCTAAGAGATGAAATTATAGTTGTAATGAAGGCAAGTGTTCTTGTAATATGTGGACCAATGGTTGAGCTTTTTATACCATCTCAAACCATGACATATTTTGAATTCATACCAGGAGAGAATCTTATTTTTATAAATAAGAAAAGTTCAAATGTGGAGAAAGGTGGAAAGATACAATTCATGATACTTGTTGTCAATGGGTTGAACAACACCAAGTATTTTAGGCATTGGAGAGCTTGCAGGGAGTTTTTCTAGGACCTATTCTGATCCTTAGCATCTTTAGATGAATCTTGAAATAATGTTAGCGACAAATATGCAACATAATTCTCAGATGATTACTCAGACCAATTCTAAGATGGATACACAGTGTTACTATTTGAACCAATAGTACAAAAATTTTATTAGAAAGGGCATAGGGTTATAAACCTTTGCACATTTGATGCTTTGTTTGCATAATATTGGTTTCCAAGTTTGAACATGGGCAACATGTATAATCCTTGTAGGAATTTATGGGGTTTTATTTTATTTTGTCAAATGGATAAAAAACAGAGCATATGGCAGACAGTCAACAGTTGAAGGAGATGTTTAGAAATCTATGGAAATTTCGCTACAGAATTTGCTACAGAATGTGCTGCGAATTCATGTTTTGGAGGTTTCAAAGGATCACTGGTTTCCAGGTGTCAATATGGATATTTTCCAATTGCTAGAAGATAAGTTATGAGATGGAGGGCCATATGTCAAAGGGAGAAGTGCTAAAAAGTGACAGTTCATCAGCATAAATAAATGTTGGGAGCGTGGCCAACATAACCCTAGTTTTTAGCATTTTAGTTATTTTTTGTTATCCACATGTTGCCTCTCCATTTTGAGGGCACGGGAATCCTATGATAGGGTGGTGATTTGAATGATAGAACTGTCACTGACAGTGGAAGATATTAAAAAGACTATTGTAAGTTTGATAAGGGGTTGGAAGGAGCTAGGTGAGAGGGGTCTTTCGACCAAGAGGAATTCAAAAGTGGTTATCAATGTGTATTTTTCTTTCTTTGTATTTTTCAAACTTGTGATTCCATATCAATAAATATTAGATTTTTCTTTTACATTTCTTATTTTCCTTTGTGTACTAATGTTTAATGAGTGATTGATTTACTCTTCTTCTTATTCATACAATGATTGAGTGAGGTCTTCATTCTTTGCATTGGTGATATAGAATTTGTTAATACACATATTTTCACTGTGAGTTTACGGTCACAAGTGTTGGAAGTATCTCTGACATGTTCATATTGCAATTTTCTTTTTCTCATTCATTTATCAAGCTTGTTGTCTTATCTGAATTTTCTAAGGCCGCTTTTGCTGAAGGATATAGTTGGGAATGTGTACAGTAGATGAATATGATTGTCCTTATGGTCAAATCCCTATTACTCTAAAGCTTATCTTTCAAGTTTAAAAATTTGAATTCTTTGCATTAACCAAACTCACATGATTTACAGTCTAAGGTGACTCTTGGAGTGATAACATATACCATGTTCAAAAAAGAGGGTATTACCATACAGGACGAACACCTTAAGCAATTGTTAGTTGTGGAGCTTGATTATCTTCTTGATTCAGAGGTCTTGTTTTAGCTGTGTTTGGATCCCAATCCTTGGTGGTTTTTTTGTGCTATATTCTTTGTAGGATTATCCACATGCATTGTTACGTTTAGTCTAGCATAGTGGGGGGATCACAGAGGGGGCAGAGCCCCCGAACAAAAAAATGGGTGGATTTTTACATATGTTTTGGGTGGTTTTGCCGCACTGTTTTCCATCCCATGGTTTTTCTGATTCCAGTTAAGGATTTAAGGTTGTAATATAATCCAAGTCAATGGATTAGGGATTTTGGATGTTGTGGGATCCTATATATTGTATTGTAATGGTGAGAGAGAGTGTATTGTGTGACTGAGAGAGGAGACTATGAGAGAGTGAAGAGGAGTTTGCAACATATGTGTTGTAGGTGTTAGCCCTTCATTTTTTTGAATGGAATAAAGGAAGGATTGGTTGTTTCTCCGTGGAAGTAACCCATTTCAGGTGAACCATGTATATCAATGTCTCTTTTATATTGTGTTCGTATGTGTTTTATTTCCACATTCATTTTGATTTGTTTATGTTTTATTGCTCTACAATCCTATTCCTAACAACAATTGCTCACACAACAACATAAAATATTGGTAGATCGATGTATTGCCTGGTTAAAACCCTTGAAGAAGGAAACAATCCACAACCCTATCCAACATGACCACTTGAGGCAATATATTAATGCAAAAGAAATATATTTTACAAGAGAATTTCTCACATTCGATTTTCAACAAATAACCCTCCATGTTGTTTAAATAGAGATCATGGACCAATTGAGTGTTAAGACGCATATCAATATATATGTTAGTATCGAGGAGAATATAAGTCGTTAGATCACTTTATATCTAAAACATATTGTGACCATAAGATTACATAACTACAAATGCATACTAAAACTGTTGGCTTCAATAGCCAGTAACTAATACATACAAGCATATATTAAGAAAATGACATGGGGAGTTTACACTCAACAAACCCCCTAAGGGGAAAATACTATTAAATTATACAATTCTCATGTGTTTCTATAGTAAAATTGGTCCCTTTATATAACAATAGGTGACCATAAAAACTATGCCATCATTAGATGTTTGATTCAACCATATGCATAACTATCTCCATGGTATCTCCTTAAATATTTCCATGAATCTCTCAACCAATCTTCATCCCTAATATCTTTCTTTTCTTCTCATATTTGATTCTTTCATGGACTTTTATGCTTGGTCTACATTATTACAAATCCATCGTATTATTCATGATTCACAAGTAGGATTTAGTCCTTCATACTCCCCCTTAATGAGTACTTGTGATCTTAATATGCAATATTCAACTTTCTTTTGAATTGGTCACATCTTCATCTTCTATGCTCTTTTCCTTCGATGTTCTTTTTCTTAATTTTATATCTTCTGCAATCTTTGGTCTTCTTCATTCTTAATCCTCAATCCTATTCAATTTTCATCTTGTACCTACAAAACATTAACATTTTGTTTGTTAAAGTCCATATTAAAAATTTGTTATCCACTAGAATACATGGGTCACCAGTTGTAGTGTCCACCGGTCCTTTAGGAAAAAAATTATCATACATGGTTCAACAACAATTTTGTAGTCAAAAACATTTTCAGTCCCCCTGCATCGTCATCAGTCATCATCCTTGGTTTTCTTTGGCTTACACATAACATACTCTGGATTTCCTATATTACCCTCATTACATCCTCAAGTGGTTTCTTCTTACCAAAAACAATACATCAAGTGATTTTTGGTTGATCATGAACCTTCCTCTGTCACCACAAGTGGTTTCGTCTTACCACAAACCTTGAACTACAAAGTGGTTTTTAGAGCTCCACAAACTTTTCAACATACAAATTATAGGAGTGCACTTGCCTATTCATGGCTTACATCCATATTGTCTCAGGTACATACAATTTCAAAATTTTATTTCAGGCTTAATCTAGCCCTTATACAAACATTGGACCAAGACCATTTTCTTTCCATCATCAAAAACATTATCCAAGGACCATTCTTCATGGATTTCATGTTTTTGAATCTCAATTGTGAACACACGGTATTTATTCTTACCTTGCTTCGCTTTTTTCTTCTTGCTTTTGTTGTGTCAAACTCTCTTCCTTTTTCTGCATTTCTCTTATGTTCTTTCATTCTTTTTGTTTCTTTATTCATTTTCCTTGTCTTTTTATTCTTTCCTCTTACTTCATTTGTTCAGGCCCATGAGTCTATCTTCTTCAACTTCTAAATTCATCATCATCTTATGTCATAGAGTCTGCATCTTCTTCTCTTTTCTTCATCTTCTTTCATCTCACTTTGGTTGCATCATCTCTGTAAAATTCTGAATCTTTCTATCTTCCTTTTTCCTTTATACATGCAATCTTCTTCATTCACTTGAAATAGCATGCATACAAAAAAATGTGTTTCTTTATTGGAGTGATGTCACCATCCAACAAGACACCTATAACACTAGATTAACCAACTTAATTGATACACCAATGTCATGACTTAAACTTAACTTGACTCACTTTTCCTTAAAAAACTTAACAACATCAATGATTTAAACATAGGGTGTATGGTACCACCAACATGCACCCAAACTTTATCTTGCCTTTGACACTGACTTAATTGAATACTTTACATCAATAAAACTGTATCTTAACTTTGAATTTGATTTTTAATTTTACCAACACTTTATTACTCTTGAGTTTAACTTTGACATAAGGACATTGCATTCATTTATTTCTAGACTCATTTGATATAAAGGACCTTGCATGCATCTAACATTTATAATATTCCAAGATGTTTGGATTAAGAAATTATCTTTGAATTAATTACCATTGACCTTAACTTTAAAGCATGACATCCATCACTTTGATGACCAAGATACCATTACGTCGACACCTTTTTTATGACCATTAAATATAAATCTTTTAACCACAATGACACTCTAAGAACTCAAAAACATACTTTTATGGACTTTAAAGAAAAATAAAGAAGGATTGACTTTATCACCTCCAAATACAATGGAAATAATGTTGACTTGATTAAACTATAAGAATTAACTTTAAAAATTCCCTTCCATCACATCTATTCCCATTTCTCAATGAAGGCTTTTACTTTTTTTACCTCCATGCATATACCCTTTGTAAAGACAATCAATATTCAACCTATAGTATCTTTTTACCAAAATAATAAAGCTATATGCTTTCATTTGCATGAAGCCGCCACTTCAAATCTGCATATCGATGGCAATTCCACAGGTTTCATCTCTGAAGATATAAAATATGGGGTAGCATATCTTCAAAAGTGAACTCTGCATATCTAGGAGGGATTTCTTGCATTGCTCAATGTTTTTCAACACATGTTCCACTTCAGCTTCATCTTCCAATGAAAGAAGCAGTTTTCGTCATCATGTGTGCGTCTAATTTCCCCACATAACTCATCCAATACCTCAATATTTCCCATCCAAGACCCAAATTACATCCCATATAATTACATCCAAGACCCAAATTCTCATTCTCAGGTCCAGACAATGCATTCAATATTTTCTGGGTTAACGTCAAACACATTAATCACAGTATATAAAGAAGCATTTTCACAGAGATTTTAGAAGCATAAACACAATAATTCAATTGATTCAAAATTCCACACATACGCTTCTACAGTTCAGAGATTCTCCTTCTCTCTATTGGTTTGATCTACATTCTTTTGGCCTGATTACACAGTCGTTGGGAGTACCTCTGCCCTGCCTCCTCTACTTGCTTTTCTAATGGCTATTGTGTTCACAGTCATGGATAGCCATCGATCCTATCCTTCAGCTGGAACGATGCCAGCAATATAACCAACCCCTATATTTGTTCAACGATTCTGCCCAGAATAGGAAGTGGCTTGATTACATGGCGATCAATCCTATCATCTATCTTTTTAACTTCTAGCTCATGCTTAACTCAAAACAAACTTCTATAAACTTGTAATGAAAACATTGCCTTCTAGACACTTGAAAACATGTACATGAGGGTATTTTCCTCTTACAAGGCTTTTTGACCTCCTCAAGGCTCGAGCTACCAAGTAATTCAGTTTGGAGTAATGCTCCTGCATCAACATATAATGCATAAATGTTCCACCAGAAAATGCTCGTGCAGTTTGGGAGTAATGCTCCAAGCATGCAGAAAATGTTTCACCATCTCTAGTTTCATACCAACAAAATCCACTTTCGATCGTGCAACGAGCTGGCCATCAACCATTATTTTCATACATTCGTTTGTGTCAATATCTCCACTCAAACAAACAATGTTTGTATAGTTTATTTAAATCTTGTACATGAAGCCTTCAATACAAAAGTTCTCTTGAGCTTCCCTCGATAGTGCACATTATTAACGATGAGAGTTGGCAGGATTGTTACATCCACAAGAGAGTCGCCTCCAACCTAGATTTGATACCAAATTTTGACTTTGTTATCCCCATTTTGTGGATAACTAAGGAGATGATGTCTYGAGGCCTTCAGGTTGCAGATATGGAGTGTCGAGAGACTATATGACCARCAGTACCCTTTGCACAGATGKAAAACCCACTCACCACCACAGATGGTCACAGGTTTACAGATGGCATCCACCACACCAGTTGGCTTCCAGAAGGCAGTGGGCCTTGCTCCATGAGGTACAAGTCAGTATTATGGTGAGCATCATTTCAATATTTAAGCCATTTGATTATGTTGTATCTTAGATTGCTCTAGATTTCATGATATGTGTTTGGGCATTATGCATTTTGCCCTGCTTCACCTTGGTGGTTGACATTGTACCCTAGTAAGTGGTTTTCCTTAGGAATGGGTTTGCTACTGGGAACTCCCTTGATGAGCCATTGTATCGTTCCCGACCATACTTATCATTTTCCATCATTATCCCCCTCCATTTCCTTATCTCTTGGGATTTTAGAGTGTATTGACCCAAGAAGGGGTTGTCCCTCATTTTATGGGAAGAAGGGGCTAAAGGCCCAGAGGGGTTGGTGTTGGGTAAAAAATAAAATCCTTATGTAAACCTTCCAGATGCTTTGCCCAAGGCTCACCCAAGAAAACAATAAAACACTTATCTTTGAATAAAGGGGACCCACATATAATAAAGAAATGCTTAAAAGGTGAGTTGAAGGATATGAGGTCTTATCACAAGATGACCTATCAAGTCCATGGATATCTAGTGGTATGACATTGTCATCATCTAGTCACCAAACCAGGGAAATGGATCTCAGTTGCATGGTTGAGAGAAAGGGGATCTCATCACGAGCCAACCTTCTCATTTCCATTAGGTATTTGTGGGTGACATTGCCACCACCTAGTCACCACACCAGGGCGATGACCTTCAATCTCTCCTCGTACTATTATGAAATAAAATATAAAAAAAGAAAGATAAAAGGCAAATGATGGGTTTGGAAAGAGTGCATTGCGGACGAAGGTACCACACACCCTCTACAAATGTAACCATGAATGAGACACTATGACCCCTAGTATGTCATGAGCCCTATGCCCATTGAGTCTTGACCCCATCCACCTCTGTTGGAAGTAGGTCGAATCATAAAGAAAGGCTATTTTGGGAAGAAAGGCATGCAAGAGGAAAGTGACAGCTAGAAGGAAAAGCAGCATGCGCGCATGCATGGAAAACCTAACGATGCTAGGGTTAGGGTTTTTGTAATACATTGTAATGGTTGGTGAGCCGGAAATATAAATAAGTAGTACTGAAGATAAAATCGTGACAAGAGAGTTTAATAGGGAGAGACAGAGGGGAGAGAGAGAGGAAGGGTACTGTAAAAACTGTACAAATCATTAAGCTGGTGAGCTAAGGAGGGACTGAGCGACTCGATCATGAGGGTTAGATCGTAGGTTGAGGATCCTGGTGCGATCTAGTAAGCCTTGCAAGGATCGAGGAGTTGCTTAGGAGAGTGAGACCTAAGAATGTAAACACACGCGGTGTGATATCTTTCTAAACCATAATAAAAGCCTAAGAACCAAATCTTTGTGGACGTAGCCCAGGAGAGGGTGAACCGCGATAACATTGTGTTGTGGGATTGAATGAATGTGTCTTTGTGCATGATTAATTGATGAATGTTGAATGAATGAAGTGATTAAGTAGATTTGGTATTTCACATGCATACGCAGAATAAATGTTATCACGGGATGTTAAATAGACTAGATAAAGGTTGCAGCATACAAGCACATATCTCGCTTAGTCCTGGATTGCAAATACCTGGGTGTTGCAGCCACCCATAAGAGTTATCTCGGGTGAGACTGCGCAGTGCATTCTGTGTACTGCGTTGCCTTCTAGGTAACCGAAGGGGTCGATAGTCTTAAGGGTTTTTGTTGGGAATCTTCTTGGTTATGAACCGAGGTCAATCTGTAGTGGTAAATGGCTAAAGAGAAAGGCTATAATCAACAAATGGTTATGTTTCTGGTTGATTGGAAGGCAATGGGATTGAACACATGAGATCTGCAGAAGGCGTGTCAAAAGAATACCAGATCGAATGACAAAAATGAGAGAGAATGTGCCGCTATAAGGGGATGTTGAGACCATGGAATCCCACAAAGGCAGAGATCGAATGCTGGCTGAAGACAAAGGAGCTAGAGTTTTCACAAAAAGATAACAAAAACCCCAAGTTAACACCGTGCAAGTATATGGACAAGTACATATTCACCGACTTGCATGAAGTATTTTTCTGTGATTTCCCACACATATTGCAGGAGTGGATCAAAAGATTGAAAGATAACCATCCAATGAATTAGATTGGACAACTAGAGTGGAATCTCAAAGAGATCGTGAAGCTACAATGCATTGATAATAAATTCACGCGCGTAGTAGATTTTTGGATCGACAGTATTGTAGCAGGCTTTATAACAGAATTTGCAGTAGACACCGCGAAGTCGTACAACGCAGTGGAGAAAGAGTTTTTACATGGCCCTCAAGGAAGGTATATTAGATCGTTGTATACTTCTATTAAGATATTGCTTTATAACAAAGGTGTAATGGCAATGGAGTCAGACAGCTAAACTTCCCTGTGTGCTTGGGGAAAGGGGGGAAGCACTGACAGAAAAAGGAGAAATGGAAGGAGATAAAGGAAAGAAGGAGGAAGCCTTGGACCCAATCATGATGGATGACAACCAGATCAAGCAGATCATGGCGACAGATGGAAAGACACGCAGTGGAGTACCCTACCAATACAAGGTGAACACCAAGAAGAGAGTCGTAGCCGCGAGGGAAGGCTTGGCAAGTGATGAAGAGGAGGTAGAGGATCTCTGGGCTGTGGAGAAGATTGAGAAAATCATGTGTGAAACATATGAGAGGAAGACGAGAGGTCCAGGAGAGGGAATAGAAGGCAATAATCCTATCCATATTAATGTCAGTGTGGAACCCATAAACCCATGTGTGACTAACACACCAAAAAGAACACCACCATTTAGACAATTGAATTTCGGGAGAAGGAAGACAGTAGGAAGTACATATACACAAGGAAGAAAAATTGGGGGAACTAGTTCAGGAAGCATTAGTCAAGTATCTACACCGCGCAGAGGTAGTAGTTCAGCATTCAAGATGGCAAGACACGATCCCACCATCAAGTTACCAGAATTCAAAGGAGAAGCGTCGTAGGAGCCGAAAAAGCACTTGTTTATCTGCGAAAATATCTGGGAAGAAAAACAGATCACAGACGAGGACACTAAACTTGCACAGTTAGCTATCACACTAAGGGATCATGCACTGGATTGGTATATGAGTCTAGCCACAAACAATCTACCAGGGACAACCAGAACGATTGGGGATATCAAGAAGTTGTTGATAAATGAGTTTTAGAATCCAAGTTCAGAGGACCAATACATGAACGAGAGGATAGAAATTTGACAGAAACCAGGAGAATCAGTATGGGAGATTGACCAGAGATTCAAGTGACTAAAAGGAAAGTTGAAATATGTCATGACAAATATGCAACAAAGGCACATCTTCGTCAACTCACTATTACCACACTTGAAATATCCACTGCGACAACAAAAATTTCAGACATAAACAAAGGCTCTGTAGGAAGCCCTGCAACTAGAAGAAAACCAATATCACAAGACATATCTAACCATCAAGGATCTGAAGGAGGATCTAAAGAACTTAACATTCCAGCTAAACCAGAACAAAATTAAGGACAAAAGAGAAGTCATTTGGTCTACCACATGCAGGACATAAGGACACCATAAGAACGAATGTCCAACATTCGCGCAGTACATGGTAGCAGGAGTGCCAAATCCGTTACCAACAGGAGGACTATGGTGCGAAATCTACAAGAAATAGGGCCATGATCCATATCACTGCCCAATGATGCAAAAGTACCAGACAGTCCCAAAGAGTTTGTATTGCAATTTTTGCAAGTCAGTAGGCCATGATCACAAAGACTGTAGAACCATGGAGTTGATGAGAGAGAGGACATCAGATGCATATAGGGTGCAGGAAAAAATGATGATCGGGAAAACCGCACCTCATTTTAACCAAGTACCAGCCCCATACAACATTGCGTAATAACAGTATAATATTGCACACCAACCATATAACACAACCCAACCACAGTACAACACAACGCAACCCCACTACAATACTACGTAGTATAACCAAACGCCTTAGTATAACGCACTGCGAGGGGATTGAGTTGGCTACAGAGGCGGAGGAAGAGAAAGAGGAGGCAGAGGAAGAGAAAGAGGAGGCTTTGGAAGAGGTATAGGACTAGTGGTATGTTAATTGTCAACAACCAGGACATTATGCAAGAGAATGTCCACTTCCACCAGCGACTTGTATATATTGTCGCGCATTGGATCATGACACGGAAGAATGTCCTACATTATTAGGGAAGATCCAAGAAAAGAGCAATCGGAACAATCATAATTTTCAATGGGTTTCAACAGAAGTGATGGATGAAGGAAGAAACATCAACATAGTTACATGTGGAGGAGCTAAAATAGGAAACGACACAGTATGACAAGAGCCAGTACAACACCAGTGGGTGAAGAAGAATTTCGAACCAAGGAAGCAGTTTGATGCGCATAACGAGAAGGAGATATTTAAGCAAGTCAGGTAAGAATTTTTGAAGATCGACATTGCATCAACCTCAACCACGCAACATAGTAAGGAAGTACCAAAGTACGAGATGCCTCCATTGTTGGATCATACCAAAGAAATGCAACCCCTGGGACAAGTAAGTATAGTTAAAGGATTTTTGCAATCATGTGTAAAATTACTAAATGATCTATCCTCTATCAAAGTATTGCAAAATATGCTAGAAAGATGTAGCATAGAGACAGAAGGAAAGCTAGAACAGAAAACAATCAATCACCTACATACAAGGAGAAGAACAAGTAGGGATTTCAGGATGAACAACAACATTGGATATTTCAACATGGAAGATATCATACTAGATCTAGGATCCAAAGTCAATGTATTACCCAAGAAGACATGGCAATTTATGGGAGAGCCCATTTTAGGATATTCACTCGTTCAGCTAAAACTGACAAATCAGCACAGAGTTCTACCAATTGAGAGACTAAAAGAAGTGACAATAGACCTGGATGGAGTGCGTACTAAAGCTGACTTCGAAGTAATAGAGATAGTGGACGACACAACACCTTACCCAACATTGCTCAGTTTGGATTGGGCATTTGATAACCAGGCCATAATCAACTTAAAGACATGAAAAATGACCTTCGAGTCAGGATAATACAGATTCATTGCGCCATTAGACCGATCGGAAGGGGAAAGGTTCGTAGAGCCTACTTGCTTGGACTTGGATGAAATTATCCATTTGTACAGAAAAACTGCGCGAGATGAGGATTGCGTAAACCCAACTGCAGATGGGATACTCAGTTGGTGGATCATCACCTCATGTGCATTAGACTCAGATACGGGTTTAGAGAACTGGCAACAAAGGCTACACGAAGTTTCCACAAGAAGATGCGCAAGAATAGACTGCAGAGTAATATGGGTAGGTATGGAGATAAGGGAACCACCCAATGTCTATGGGGTAAACGATCTAGAAGCATTCTTGACACATTACGAAGATGAAGTGTTAGAAAATCAGAGACTCTAAGCACTAGATATAGCACTCAAGGCCACACATACAAGATGGTGGGGCACACACAAAGAAACAATCAAACAATGGTACCAATGTAAGCAGTTACTGCACATTAGGTTTGGCGCAGAACAAAGAAGCAACCAACAATAGAAATAAGATGGATAGGGGGCACCAACAGAACACTTGGAGAAGTGCAGAGTGTTGTGGAAAATTAAACCCCCAGAGGAATGACCTCATCATTTTGTACACACATTAGAGGGCATCCCAACAAACTGGTATATAGACCAGGAACTGCGCAGAGGAACTACGAGTTGGGCAGTACTACAACATAAATTTATAGTCACTTTCTCATTTGAGCATGAGAACCCCAACATAGAAGCAGTGCTTAAACAAATAAGAGGGGTGATATTCATTAAGGAACCAGAAGTTGAACTCGTAATAGAAGAACAACAACAGAACAGATAGACAGTGAAAGAAATGTTGTCATGCTACCATGTGCAAGAAGAAGTACTAGATGAAGACGATTCGCACGATATTCAGATTGAGGAAGTTAAAGGTGAAAGAGAAGTGGAAGGCCCACCTCTAGAATCATAAGTAATTGTTGTGTCGATCAGGTCAAGAAAGTCAACATTGGGACAGTTGAGAATCCCAAAACGGCCAGCATTGGAGACTATTGGGATGAAAAAATAATGAAAAGCATAACAGAGTTATTACACGAGTACAATGACCTGTTCCCCACAATGTTCATAGAAATGAAGGGCATAGAAGGAGAGATAGGTGAAATGAAGATACCACTCAAAGCTGAGGCAAGACCGATCAGACAATGACTATACAGACTAAATCTGATATATAAGCAAAAAGTCAAAGTTGAGATCGATAGGATGTTAGAGGCTGGAATCATAGAACCCATGGAAGAATCAGAATGGATAAGCTCGATGGTAGTTCAGGAGAAAAAACAAGGCGGGATAAGAATATGTGTCGACTTGAGGAAGTTGAATGATGTGTGCGTACTTGGATGATTGGATAGTCTATAGTCTATTAAAATACCATGTAGAGGTATGTTAAAACAAAACTAATAATTAAAAAAATTTAACACTTAAATCTACCTTTAACCTATTAAATCACTATCAAACTTACTTAAAAAACACATTCAAATTAATGATTACAAAATATTTTAAAAAAACATAAATTTAAAATATCTTAATAAACAATTTTAAGAAATCTTTTAGAAAACCCTAAATTTAACTAAACTAAATAAACCTAATCTAAAATATTCACCAAAGACTCTAGCCGACACAAAATTTCCTCGCAAAACTTAGATATTTATAACCATCTCTTCTCACAATTAAACCCGGGCTTCTTGTCCTGATGATGGATCCTGATATGTGTTAATATTATCGTAGCTGCGGGAGGTATTTACCTCCACGTGTGAACCTGACAAGAATAGGAGACTCTGAAAAGCAAGAGAAAACCCTAATGAGTTGGCTAATAACCCTAGAAGTCTTGTCGGCTCAAAAAGATAATTTATATTATGTTATTATCCTCCAAGAGAAGAAGTCGACCATAATTAATAATAATATACTGAACAGAAATATACCCAGAAGGAGAAGTCAGACCCTCCAAATCTGGCAAAACCACTATAAATACAGGGTGTCAGTTCTCATTTGACACATCTTAGAATTGCAGATAGCAATTGGTGCGCACTGCAGTTCCCAGTTTGGTGCACATGTGTGGAGGAGAGTTGCAGGTGTAGCTGCTACAACAACAAGTTTCAGTGTTGGCTTGGACTATCTCTTGGCTAGGGTTTGGACTATCTGATTAGCTATTGTTGGTGCGCTATCCTTGGAGGAAGATGTGCTACACCTTGTTTGGATATCTAGCCTAGGGTTTGCTTCCAGAGTAATTCTCAGTCAAGGTTAAGGTGCTCGAAGGGTGGCTTCGTCCTATGGTTGGGTGACGAGGGTATCGTCAATGGTAAAATGAGCACACAATCTTCTATATTCTAACAGGTTATGGGCCCACACCTTCTTCATTCAGTCTAAAAGCTGGAAGGAAACATAGTCGCTAGGATATTGAGCTCGCCAAGGAACTGTCGCTAGGGTTACTGGCAGAAACAACTTCCAAGACACTGTCGCTAGGATTACTAGCAGGAGCAGTTGCAGAAACCCTAATCCTCTTGTTGAGGCACCTTAAGTGAATGGATTGACCTAATCTTCGGATAAATCAG
>ML783385.1:328880-345428 GCA_009831015.1 Picea engelmannii | reverse complement strand
ATAAACAATATACATGATTCCCTATCTAATTAATTAATTGATACGATATCATTAAAAAACAATTTATGTTTTCTTTCCTATTTTCTAGCAAAACGAAATCAGCGTCAATAACTTATAGCGATTATTTTTAATAAATATTTTGTGTTATTTGATTGACATAATTTTATCATTCAAATCCTTTCCATGGTTGAACAATGCTATTAAAAAAACCCAAATTTATATTAAACTCGATCAAAATTTGATGAAATTTTATTTCCAAATCTATATAAATACGACTTATCAAACTTCCCAATCCATCAAGCATATTGTGATTAGCTATAAACGGTATAAGCATGAAAAGTTTTTTAATTATATAAACTTTGTATTAAACTTAAAACTACTTTGAAATTAAGGTTTTTTAATTCAACTACTTTATCATTGTCTAGTATAAAGACTTTTTTTCAATTTATCTTTCACAATGCCTTTGGTTAGTGAAAATTGTAAATTGTGATGTGTTATTATATTGGAGTAAATTTTTTTTTTTTCAATTTTTTTTTTAAATTGTAAAGTGTGATGTGTTATTATTGGTGTTGTCTAATTGTTTTAAGAAATGGTTTTTTTTTGTTGTAATTGGATTATATAAATTTACACGAAATCGCTATTTTTTGTTGTTTAAAATCTATTTCTTAATGTAGAAAGTTAGATTTAAGCAAATGTCCCCAAAAATATCCTAAAAAAATGGATTCATAATTAGTTTATAATTATGTAATCTTCTAAATATTATTAATAGTACACTTAATATATTATAAAAATGGTGAAAATCATTTTTCCTATTATAAAATAGAGATGAGATCTAAGCTTCTTTCTTCAAATGTTCATAACACTAATATTATTTTATAGATGTAAACTATGGGGATCAAGTATATCCAAAAACATATGAAATTAGATCAAGTGACTACAAAAACCTTTGATAGCAAGTTGTATACTAGTAAAAAATAATCCGTTAAAACAATTCAATGGATATGAGTGCACTTAAAACATTAAAGAGATACATATATAAATTGTAACCATATACAAATATAGGATCTAGGTTAAAACTAACCTATATGAGATAACGAGGGAAAAACCATGGAACCAATGAGAATAGTTCGTTAATTATTTTTTTTAAATAGTACAATGCTAATTTAAATTACTATTTAAATTAATACAACGAGAATAGTTCGTTAATTAGTGACTCACTTATAACACGTGTAACGTGAAAGAATTATCAAATCTCTTTTCTTATAGATATTGAGCTTTTTGGAAGAGTGTATAAATTATCATGGAATTGTGCTTCAATGTGAAGAATAACCTATATGCAACATATAAGAATCAAAACATAGATATTTTTATTAATAATAAAATGAGATTGAAGCAATTGATTTGCCAATACAACTTTTCCAAGAAATTCTTATTTCGTATTAAGATCCAAGCACACCATTGGAACGCATGGGCTCTTATGATTTGTCTATTAATCAATTTATCGTACCCACCTTTTATTATTTCCATCTCTATAGCATTGGAGGCTGTACTATTTACATATGCTTAGTTTTCAAATAGAATCACCAAATTTCAAAGGTTGGGTATTTTGTCTTACAACTTGCGGTATTTTAATAGATTAGGTTTCACACTATTTTACAGGTTAGGATTCACACTTTATAATAGAGGTGATGCAATTGCCTTTTAATATAATTTCAAATCCATGGAATATGATTTGGTTCCCTCCTAGCCCGATGAACTTTAATAAAATAATTCATACCCATTTTTCTAAAATCTTTTATGGATTTCTATTTAGGTGTTCATAACTTTGAAGATCTTGACTTCCTCTTTTCTCAAGACTCACTAATTATTATTATATATCAATACGACAATATATACTCCATTTGACACGACTATTGTTTAGGAAATGTACCCTTTCTTATTAGTTGGTGACAAATCATATTATACTATTTTTAATTCTATACTTATGATAAGACGAGTGTTCCTATGCTTATTACGAAATGCAACCTTGCTTATTAAGTTCGTTACAAAATCATAGTATAAAGATGCACATTTTTCTATTTCGTTGGAGATCAAAATCGTGTAAATACGTATATATTTAGGAACATGTGTTTTTTATTGGGAGGTCACAAGTGAATCTAATGGTTAGGAACATGTGTTTTTTACTGGGAGGTTACAAGTTCAAATCCAAAGGGGGTAGGGTATGTATACCTCTGTAGATAAAGTATGTATACTTCTATAGACTTTACCAATCAAAATCATTAGACCTAAAAAAAAACATCTTCGTAAACAACAAATGAAAATATATGAAAAGATACATCCCAAACGCCATACATACATATTTTGACGTTATGGGCTACTTTTGGCGCTCCTTGTCACAAGGATTTGAGCCTTTTGATGCCCTTTAATAAGATTTTGTATTTTGGAAAAGTTGACAAGAGAATACGATATTTCATAATAATGCAGTGAGGATATTATTCACAAATCCTTCGTACACCCAAAAGCGGAGAGAATAAACAAGGAGCTGCAAGTGATATACCATACCCCATTGGTTCATGGTGGAGGGGAAAATTCGGCCATCACCCTCACCACAACTAATCATGAATAAAAGTTCGTCAAAACCCTAGTGTAGTTAAGTTTGACTATGGACTGGACTAGACAATGTGTGTGTGGAGCCCCATCAGCACTTAGAGGAATGGAGCTTTCACACTTTCCACAATACCATATGGCAACATTGGTTCCACTTCCCGGTCCCTCGTAAACACTCGATACTTTCCAAACCATTAGTTTTGTTTTTTCCAAAAAAAAGCGAAATAAAATATGCCAACGAATTTTATATGAAAAATAACTAACCCGACTAACCCGGGTCACGGCTAAGGGGAACCGTGAGCATCAACGTCGTGGCTGCCCTACGTCAATCATATGTATTTATGAAATAAAAAATACAGTGACAGTGACACTTACACAATTGCCCCTTTGCAGTTGTCAACTGTCGCTATTAGAGCTGTTGGGCACCATCTGTTTTGTCGTCTTCTTGCACTCCACGTTCCCTAAGGCTATCGGTGCCGATCACTTGTCGTTTATGAACATGCCACGTGTACTGCCTCTTGAAGGGCCGAGATAAGTACCAAGGGGACTTGAAATTACAGCCTTCCCTAGTAATCTCCCCTTATTCCAACTAAGTCATGTCTCCCTCAACTATTATGTTATTTGAGTAGTCGAGATTGAAATGCTATGCTTTGTTTTTAGTTGTCAAACATTGGTGACCACTAATGTTAGGAATGGACAAACGTACGTGTCTTCCCTCCCCTTCATGTGGGGTGGGGGTATGTTTAGTAATTTTCGTCCATCGCCTCCGTGTCTCCTTTTGGCCATTTTTTGAACAATAATTATGGAAGGAAGGCACGCTTGCTTTCTATTTTATCCATACGAGAGGTTCTCTTGTCTTTTTGTTTACTATTCGAGCATTCATATAAGAATACGATAAAGGGGCCACACCACAATTTGACTCCCACCGCTACCACCATAACGATTGGTCTTATCTTTCATCTTTTAAAGGAAAACTATATTCATTGAAAAGACTTGCATCGAAAAACATTCTAACTTGCACTGTCTATAAAACAACAAAATGCGATCATGTAAGGAGTAAGCAATTGAGACTTTTCTTTATAATCTTGGTAAAGATTTTAGTTCAATGCTTAGAATTATAAGATTTAATCAGTTAAATTTTAATATCTATAATGGGTTTATGAATTCATTTCCAATGTTAGAATTTGTACAACTTCATTGTCGAAATCACAGGTTTTTTTTTGTTATTGGATTCTATTCAATCACTGGCTAGAGAAGGAATGATTTTTTTTAATGATTAGAGTGCTCTTATGTGTAATAAAAATAAAACTAAGCATCATCTAATATTTAGTTAAGGTTCATATAATTTCATTAAACCAATGTAAATTCATTTTAACTCCAGATTTATTATGCATCAAGGGATAAAATCTTTCAAGATTGCAAACCTTTCCTTGAGTTTTTTTAATCTATTTTTTTTTTCCATGGATTTCATCACTTCTTTTGGTTCATAATAGATCCAAAGTTAAGATGAATTAGACATCTCCCTCATAATGAGCAAGACACAATTGAAATGTTTTAACCATAACTATATATATATATATATATATATATATATATATATATATATATATATATATATATTACTTAACATGGAGCCCACATTCAAATATTTTTAAATTTTTTAAAATGCCACGTGCCAACTCCATATTAAACATTGAAGGAGTTACACATGTCCCTCATAATGGGAAGTAGAACGCATGTATCTGTGAAACACATAATTTTCTACTTTCAATTACTTTATATATATATATAAGGTGGATAATGATATGTTTTTTTGTTATTAATATTTTTTTAAATACCACAGGTCAACTACATGTTTAACATGAAAGGAAGTACACATCTCCCTTGTACTCATTGTAAAAAACACATTTTGGTGTAATAACGACCCACATTGGAATATATTTTTGTTATCAATATTTTTTTTAATGCCATGTGCTAACTCGATATTAAGCCTATGGAATATGAACTTTTCTACTTTCAATTACTTTATATCTCTCTCTAATAAAATTATTTTACTAATATTTTTTTTAAATTCCATGTGTCAACTCCATGTTGAGCATGAAGGAATTACACATCTTAGTCATACTAGGCTATAGAAAGCATCTTTTGGGACAATAAATGCCAAAGCCAAGAAAACTATCTCATGCAAGCTCATTTTAAGTCTCTTTCTACGATAATTATTTTACTATTGCATTAATTAGAGATGCATGAAGGTTTTGTAAAGAAATGAGTGGAATGGAAAAGGAATATCCCCTCTCAACCTAGCCAAGGCCAAGAACATCGCCTAAAGACATAAGGGACTTAAAAACTTAGGGATGCGATTGAAGAACCCAAACGAAAAACAATCACTAAGTAACCTAGAAAGACTAAGGCTTAAGGCTTAAGTGCACAAATGCACACTTTCACCTCTTGTGAGGCTATGGGATGGGGTGTGGAGGTGTGCATTTGTGATTCTTACCACCCACAATGTGAGGATAAAGGTGTGCATTTGTGACCCCCCTCCCCCCCCAAGACACCCTCTCTATTGGGGTTGAAGGTGTTCATTTGTATTTTCCCAAATGCAAACCTTCACCCCCAAGAGGGGGGAGGGTTGTGATAATGTGAATTACACAAACACACATCTTCACGAGGAGTGAGAATGCGCATTTGTGCAAGACGTGCACAAAGGCACACCCTCGCCCCCCTCTCCCCTGTAAGAATTGCAAATGCGGAAAACACAATTCACATATGATAATCAATATTAAATCACACAGATTAAAAACACATAGATTTCAAGTTGTTCACCCAAACGTTGGGCTACGTCCACCAAGCAGAGGTATCGGTTATCTTATTATTCATATCATGGAGATTACAACAAACTTGCAAGCTCTCTCATATCCTCCTCACATCTTCCCATGTCTGCCTCTATGGGCTTACATAAATTTATATACATTTACACAGGAAATTGATTATTAAATGCAATCTCATCCATATTCTAACTTGGTCTTATTGGTTACAACCAACACTGGATTATAGGATTTGAAATCCTAATCCTGGAATTCGTTGTCACTGTTTAACATCTCCACCTTGACAAGAATTAACCTGATACCTTGCTCCTTCTTTTGTTCATCACCTTTTCTGCAAGCCAAGAGAAGTCAAGCACCATCGTAGCTTCTCTAACAGTATTGGTTTTGTGAACATGTCTACACAATTCTCTTTTGTATGCACTTTCTCAAGAGAGACTCCACGTTCATCGATGACTTGTCTTACAAAATGGTACTTGATAGGTATATGTTTTGTTTTACTATGGTAGGTTGGATTCTTAGCCAAGTGAATAGCACTTTGACTATCAAAAAGTAACTTTACTTTGTCCTGCATCCTTCCAAACTCACCAAGCAAATCTTTCAACCAAACTACCTCTTTGCAAGCATGTGAAGCATCTATGTATTCTGCTTCTGTAGTGGATAAAGAAACAATGTTTTGTAGCTTTGACATCCAACTAATAGCTCCACCTGCAAGAGTAAAGAGATACCCTGAAGTCGACCTTCTCTTGTCCAAATCACTTGAAAAATCATAATCAACATATCCACAGACTAATTCACAACCACTGTTATAAGTGATATAATAATCACTTGTGCCTCTCAAATATCGAAGCACCTATTTCACTACTGCCCATTGCTCTTTACATGTATTTTCCATATACCTGCTGATAACCCCAACTGCATGTGAAATGTTTGGCCTTGTACTAACCATCACATACATTAGACTTCCTATTGCATTAGCATATGGTATTTGAGACATATATTCCTTTTCTTCTTTTGTACTAGGACATAAACTTGAAGAAAACTTAAAATGGGAAGTCAAAGGGACTGAAATTGGTTTCACATTGTTCATCCCAAACCTCAAAAGTATCTTCTCAACATACTTTTGTTGTGACAACCAAATCTTACCATTCCTCCTGTCTCTGAATATCTCGATGCCCAAAATCTACCTTGTTGCTTCTAGATCTTTCATATTGAACGTCCTAGCCATCTGAGCCTTTAACCTGTTGATCTCAATTATGATTTTACTTGCTAAAAGCATATCGTCGACATACAATACTAAGATGATGAATATGCCATTATTCAATTTCTTAAAGTAGACACAATGAATACTCACTCGTATAATTCTGGCTCACCATGAAAGAGTCAAATTTCTTGTACCATTGTCTGGGCGACTGCCTCGAACCTTACAATGATTTCTTGAGCTTGCAAACAAATTTCTTCCTACGATTCTAAATGAACCCTTCGGGTTGTTCCATGTAAAGTTCCTCATCCAAATCTCCATGTAAGAAGGCAATTTTAACATCTAGCTGCTCCAACTCCAAATCAAGTAATGCAACTAATGCTAACACAATTTGAATTGAAACAGACTTAACATCTGGTTAAAAAATCTCATGAAATTCAATACCTTCTTTCTAAGAATATCATTTCGCAACCAACCTTGCTTTGTACCTTTCCACCTTATCATCAACACCCTTCTTCAGCTTGTAGACCCACTTGCAACCTACAGTTTTTTTGTCTCTTGGAAGTTTGACCAAGTCCCATGTGGCATTCCTCTATAATGCCTTCATTTCATCCTTCATTGCTTCTTTCCATTTATCATTGTTATAACCCTTCACAGCTTCCTGATAGAACGAAGTTTCATCATCATTAGTACTTAAAGAAAATGATGAAACAAAATCATCATACCTTCTTGGAGGAACTCTGACCCGCGTAGACCTCCTTAGGGAAGTTTGTGGCTCATCCACATTTTGTTGATTTTTATCATCGACCATGTCTTCCTCTGCATGAAACTCTTCATGAACATCTTCAAAAACTTGTTCATGTTCACTTTCATTTGTATTTGAGTTGGTTTCAAACTGAATCTGTTGATACTTAGGTACTTCTTCATGTTTCATTTGAACATCTACATTTGATTTGATGAGAGATGATTCATTAAATATTACATCTTTGTTAATGGTGATGTTGTGGGCAGTAGGATCCCACAACCTGTACCCCTTAATACCATCACCATATCCAACAAAGATAAGCCTTTTTTTTTGGATTTAATTTAGAACGTCGATGTTTTAGAATTAGAGCATAGGCTTCACAACCAAAAACTTTAAGATTAGAATAATTACAAGGGTGACCTTTCCATACCTCTTCAGGAATCTTGCACTCTATTGTTGTTGATGGTGATCGACTCACCAGATAACAAGTTGTAGTCACTGCTTCTTCCCACAACTCATGTTGCAAGTTGGCGTTACTAAGCATACTCCTTGCTCTCTCTATAAGAGTCTTGTTCATGCATTCAACAACTCCTTTTTGCTGAGGAGTATAGGCATTGTTTTTATGCCTATCAATCCCAAAGTCCTTGCAATAGTTCTCAAATTCCATTGATGTAAATTCACCACCATTATCAGTTCTTAAACATTTAATGGATCTACCAGTGCTTTTTTCCACTAAAGCTCTAAACTGCTTGAAACATCCCTAGCCACCAATAGGTCGGGCAATGCCACTAACACAACCTTAATTTAGCCTTTAAAGCTCTGACACCATATTGTAACATCCCCGACCATCAACCCCACTTCCAGGCAACGCTACTACGCAGAACATTCTCATACATATATGTTTAATATACATATTTAACCAAACAATATAGAGTAAACACATAATTACTACTAGCATACAAAATTAATGGAATTAACAGTAATTCATACATTCAATGGAATACATGAAACATACAAGCATCACAGACATGCATTTTAATTGAAATTAAAAACATAATGATACTTATCTTTCGAACTGAAGTAACTCCACCAACTACGTGCAGACCTTCCACGAACCTCCCAGACTTAGACCACAGTGCTCATCATGCTCAGCAATGGGTCACCCCCGAGCTAGGACCAAGCTCCACCCAGGGCAAGGGAATCCTAGATTAGGATGAGGTTACAAGAAACCTACACAGAGCAACTAGAAGGATTCTCTCCAGGAGCCTTCTTATGCCCACTACTCATAGACTCTCATTCCCCACACGCATGTTCCACCTAGGAGTATACACCTTCACAAGCACAGTCCATTGGTTTCTTCACCTCCCTCTTTAGGTCTCGACAACAAGCTGGATCAAGAATTCTCAGAGCTCCGCAGCTAGTGCTGGACTCTCTCTGGGAGAAAACCACTTCCCAATAGACTCTCTCACCTAGAGAGAGCTACTCACAGGCCTGACAACCTGCCTCTTCTACCACGGGCCTGACAACCTGCTTCTTCATCCAGTTTCAACTTAATTACCGCAAGGTGAGGATAACAACAACAACAATATCAATTCGGTTAACTCACGGTGACAACAGTAACAATAATTTGGGTATGGACATCCAAAAATGACAACAATCCACACTAAAACACAACATGGTTCATACATTTACAGGGTGCCCGGACTTCACAGGAGACACGGCTCAGTGCACGAGTTTTCCATTGGTTCAGGGTGTGTGACAAGGAATCAAAACACAAAGGTTGATGATGGAGGCATCGAGTTCAGGTGGAGGATGGGAGAATGGTCGAATGAACAACCTTCCTGTGAGGGTTTCCTTCCCTGTGCGTGGGTAAGAAAATGCAGACGCAGAGGCAAAACGGGTTAAAATGCCCTCGATCCCAACGAACTCAAGGGAAGGATGAAAAAATGACAGAACGACCCCCAACAAGGTTGAATCATCAGTTTTAACTGCATGCACCCAGGTTGACACTTGTCTTCCTGGAGCTGCATGCGTTTCCTTTTGCACACGTTGCCTCTCCCAGGACTTCGGATAAAAACACTCAACACTCAACATGTCCACTTTAGCCTTCAGGAATTAATAATAAATATTATTCCTTTAGAGGTAAGCCCCCTAGCTTAGCCCCTAGGCCCACACACTTAGCCTCCTCCCTTACCCAACCTTGTGGAAGCTTAGTCCCCCATCACTCTTTCTTCGTGGTCGGTATGCACACAGTGATGTTTATATTTTATTAATGATCTTCATAGTTACATATACAAAATCAGCCTCGTGTCCTTTAACACTTAGGCTCTTCGGCCTAATAAACACATAAGCCCACCAGCTTATCAACACTCGGCTCATTAGCCTGCAAAACATGTTTACAATTTATAAATACAACTGGGGCTTGTCCTTGGGGATATTACAATCCCCTCCCCTTATTTTTGCATTGTCCTCAGTTCAACTCTTTACACATCATCAACAAGATTTCCAAAATCTTCAAAGAGATGCGGGTATTCTGCCCGCATAGCATCCTCATGCTCCCATGTTGCGTCCTCAAGACCATACAAGGTCCACTGGACCTTTACAAGCCCTATGGCTCGATTCCATAGTTGTTTTCTCTTCCAGTCCAATATGTGCACCAGATGCACTTGCAAGACGCCTTCTTGCTCTACCTGAATCACATTCCAATCAATAACATGAATAACATCGGGTATGTATTTATTAAGCAATAAAACATGAAACACATTATGTACAGTCATGGATGCAGGTAATGCAAGCATATATGCAATGTATATATATGTATATACAAACGATTCTAATAACATTATAACCTGTGTAAAAGATACACAACATACAATAAATAGAGAATTGTACTTATCTTTTGATTGGGAAGACCTCCATTTCAACATGGTCTAGGCCAAGGTACCAAACCTCAACAACACTCAAACCAATAGTATCTCCTTCCCCACATGCCTGTCCCACCCCATGAGTGTACACCTTCATTGTCACACAGTCCATCGGCTGCTACACCTCCCTTTCCTTGGGCTTTAGCAACATGCTGACTGAGGAAGTCTCAGAGCACCATGGCTCCCGGAGTTCCAACTGCCCTCAGAGATTTCCAATCAACATCTTCCCGAGATAATATTTGTAGTCAACATTCCACTTTAATTAACACCATCTCATCTACATCGCCCACATGTAGTTATCATGAGGAAACATAAATTAATTCATTTAGGAACTCAAACTTAGTTCAAAAGGGAATTCAACTTTTTCCCCAAAACATGAAATTCCATTTCATAATTCTTCTTGGTTGTTGCCATATTAAGATTGCAACCTTCCTTGTGGTTTTCCACAAGCACCAAACTGTATACCATTTTCCTGCAAGGCTTCATCTTGCATACTGCCAACAATTGTCAGTATTTCTTGTACATCATAATTCAATTGCAATATGTACATAACCATACGCAGTGAATTTAGAATTGTCTGCATCTAGCAATTAAATCATAATTACCAACCAATTTAATAAAATAGAATGACTCATCATTCTATGCATATGCATGTTCACAGTAATATCTGTAAGTTCATTACTTCTTTTTCTGAACAATAAAATTTCCTGTAGTCAATGCTCATGTGACTACTTGACTTGCAACTTTCGTGTTGCAATGTTTAACAACTCCTGAAATGTCCTCAGCTTCATGAGTTCACAACATTTCAGTTGTTAGTAACAATTATTTCCATGCAATAATATATATGCATGTACTTACAAAACTCATTCAACCATTGCATTTAGTATACAATTCTATCACTTACTATGCATGAGTGCAATTCTCAGTGCATACTTATTTGGTGCGCCTTGCATTGGATTACATAATTCTCTTCATCTCAGTCATGTATCTCACCATCCATAAGTTGGAATTATGGCCAATGTGTTGACACATTATCCACACACTTCCTATTGTATTCCCAATTAATTGGATGCCTCCCTTTTCGACACGAACACCACACCAATAATATAATTATGTGGTGTTCATTAGTGTTAGCAAAAAGGTTGCAGTCCAAGTTTTATTTAAAGGTAGGAAGCTTTTAGTACATGTGTGGCTCATAACCTTTCCATATTTGTACCTTGCCATATCCAACCCTGTCCTAGTCTCATACATGACTAGCTTACTGACATTCATTCCTATAACAAGTTCTTATCTTTTAATTATTTAGTTATTACTAGCTCTGATACCAATTTGTAACATCCCCAGCCACCATCAGACCAGGCAATGCCACTAACACAACCTTAACTTAGCCTTTAAAGCTCTGATACCATATTGTAACGTCCCCGACCATCAACCCCATTGTCGGGCAATGCTACTACGCGAAACATTCTCATACAAGAATATATTTAATATGCATATTTAACCAAACAATACAGAGTAAACACATAATTACTGTTAAGATACAGAATTAATGGAATTAACAATAATTCATACATTCAACAGAATACATGAAAACATACAAGCATCACAACCATGCATTTTAATTGATATTAAACACATAATGATACTTATCTTTGGAACTGGAGTAACTCTACCAACTACATGCAGACCTTCCATGAACCTCCCAACCTTAGACCACGTTGCTCATCACGCTCAACAGTGGTCACCCCCGAGATGGGACCATGCTCCACCCAGGGCAAGGGAATCCTAGACTAGGCTGAGGTTACAGGAAAACTGCACAGAGCAACGGGAAGGATTCTCTCCAGGAGCCTTCTTACGCCCACTACTCATAGACTCTCATTCCCCACATGCCTGTTCCAGTTGGGAGTATACACCTTCACAAGCACAGTCCATCGGTTGATTCACCTCCCTCTTTGGGTCTCAACAATAGGCCAGATCAGGAATTCTCAAAGCTCCGTAGTTGGTGCTGGACTCTCTCTGGGAGAAAACCACTTCCCAACAGACTCTCTCACCTGGAGAGAGCTGCTCATAGGCCTAGGAACCTGCCTCTTCTACCATGGGCCTGACAACCCGCTTCTTCAGCCAGTTTCAACTAAATTACCGCAAGGTGAGGATAACAACAACAACAATAGCAGTTCGGTTAACTCACGATGACAGAAACACTAACTCAATTTGGGTATGGACATCCAAAAACGACAACAGTCCACACTAAGACATAACACGGTTCAGACATTTACAGGGTGCTCGGACTTCACATGAGACACGACTTAGTCCACGAGTTTTCCACTAATTCAAGGTGTGTGACAAGGAATTAAAACACATAGGTCGATGATGGAGGTCTCTGGTTCAGGCGGAGGATGGGAGAATGGACGAACGAACAACCTTCCCGTGAGGGTTTCCTTCCCCATGCTCGGGTAAGCAAATGCAGACGTAGAGGCAAAACGGGTTCAGATGCCCCCGATCTTAGCGAACTCAAGCGAAGGATGACAAAATGACCCCCAACACGACTGACTCATCAGTTTTAACTGCATGCGCCCATGTCGACACTTGTCTTCCTGGAGCTTCATGCGTTTCCTTTTGCACACGTTGCCTCTCCCAGGACTTAGGATAAAAACACTCAACACTCAGCATGTCCACTTTAGCCTTCAGGAATTAATAATAAATATTATTCCTTTATAGGTAATCCCCCTAGCTTATCCCCTAGGCCCACACACTTAGCCTCCTCCCTTAACCAACCTTGTGGAAGCTTAGCCCCCCATCACTCTTTCTTCGTGGTCGGTCTGCACACAACGATGCTTATATTTTATTAATGATTTGCATAGTTATATATACAAAATCAGGCTCTTGACCTTTAACACTTAGGCTCTCCGGCCTAATAAACACATAATCCCACCAGCTTATCAACACTCGGCTCACCAGCCTACAAAACATGTTTACAATTTATAAACACAACTGGGGCTCGTCCTTGGGGATATTACAATCCCCTCCCCTTATTTTTGCATTGTCCTTAGTGCAACTCTTTACACAACATCAACAAAATTTCCAAAATCTTCAAAGAGATGTGGGTATTCCGCCTGTGTAGCATCCTCATGCTCCCATGTCACGTCCTTAGGACCGTACCAAGTCCACTGGACCTTTACAAGCCCTAAGGCTTGATTCCAATGTTGTTTTCTCTTCTGGTCCAATATGCGCACTGGATGCACTTGCAAGATGCCTTCTTGCTCTACCTGAATCACATTCCAATCAATAACATGATTAGCATCGAGTATATATTTCTTAAGCAATGAAACATGAAACACATTATGTACAGTCATGGATGCAGGTAATGCAAGAATATATGCAATGTATATATATGTATATACAGGCAATTCTAATAACATTATAACCTATATACAAGATACACAACATACAAAAAATAGAGAATTGTACTTATCTTTTGATTGAGAAGACCTCCATATCAACATGGTCTAGGCCAAGGTACCAAACCTTAGCAACACTCCAACCAACGGTCTCTCCTTCCCCACATGCCTGTCCCACCCCAGGAGTGTACACCTTCACTGTCACACAGTCCATTGACTGCTACACCTCCCTTTCCTTGGGCTTCAACAACATGCAGGCTTAGGAAGTCTCATAGCACAGTGGCTCTCAGAGTTCCAACTGCCCTCAAAGATTTCCAATCAACATCTTCCCAAGCTACTCTTTGTAGTCAACATTCCACTTTAATCAACACCATATCATCTGCATTGCCCACATGCAGTTATCACGAGGAAACATAAATTAATTCATTTAGGAACTCAAACTTAGTTCAAAAGGGAATTCAACTTTTTCCCCAAAACACGAAATTCCATTTCATAATTCTTCTTAGTTGTTGCCATATTAATATTGCAACCTTCCTTGTGGTTTTCCACAAACACCAAACTGTATACCATTTTCCTGCATGGCTTCATCTTGCATACTGCCAACAATTGTCAATATTTCTTGTACATCATAATTCAATTGCAATATCTACATAACCATATGCGGTGAATTTGGAATTGTTTGCATCTAGCAATTAAATCATAATTACCAAATAATTTAATAAAATAGAATGACTCGTCATTCTATGCATATGCATGTTCACAGTAATATCTGTAAGTTCATTACTTCTTTTTCTGAACAAGAAAATTTCCTATAGTCAATGCTCATGTGACTACTTGACTTGCAACTTTTGTGTTGCAATGTCTAACAACTCCTGAAATGTCCTCAGCTTCATGAGTTCACAACATTTCAGTTGTTAGTAACAATTATTTCCATGCAATAATATATATGCATGTACTTACAAAACTCATTCAACCATTGCATTTAGTATACAATTCTATCACTTACTATGCATGAGTGCAATTCTCAGTGCATACTTATTCAACACACCTTGCATTGAATTACATAATTCTCTTCATCTCTGTCATGTATCTCACCATCCATAAGTTGGAATTCTGGCCAATGTGTTGACACATTCTCTACACACTTCCTATTGTCTTCCCAATTAATTGGATGCCTTCCTTTTCGACCCGAACACTACACCAAGAATATAATTATGTGGTTTTCATTAGTGTTAGCAAAAAGGTTGTAGTCCAAGTTTTATTTAAAGGTAGGAAGCTTTTAGTACATGTGTGGCTCATAACCTTTCCATATCTGCACCTTGCCATATCCAACCCTGTCCTAGTCTCATACATGACTAGCTTACTGGCATTCATTCCTATAACAAGTTATTATCTTTTAATTCTTTGGTTATTACTAGCTCTGGTACCAATTTGTAACATCCCCAACCACCAACAGGCCGGACAATGCCACTAACACAACCTTAACTTAGTGTTTAAATCTTCGATACCATATTGTAACGTCCCCAACCATTAACCCCACTGTCGGGAAACGCTACTACACGAAACATTCTCATACAATAATATATTTAATATGCATATTTAACCAAACAATACAGAGTAAACACAAAATTACTGCTAACATACAAAATTAATGGAATTAACAGTAATTCATACATTCAACGGAATACATGAAAACATACAAGCATCACAGACATGCATTTTAATTGATATTAAACACATAATGATACTTATATTTGGAACTAGAGTAACTCCACCAACTACGTGCATACCTTCCACGAACCTCCCAGCCTTAGACCACGCTTCTCATCACACTCAGCAGTGGGTCACCCCCGAGTTGGGACCAAGCTCCACCCAGGGCAAGGGAATCCTAGACTAGGCTAAGGTTACAGGAAAACTACATAGAGAAACCATAAGGATTCTCTCCAGGAGACTTCTTACGCCCACTACTCACAGACTCTCATTCCCCACATGCCTGTTCCACCCGGGAGTATATACCTTCACAAGCACAGTCCATTTGTTGCTTCACCTCCCTCTGTGTGTCTCGAAAACAAGACAAATCAGGAATTCTCAGAGCTCTGTAGCTGGTGCTGGACTCTTTCTGGGAGAAAACCACTTCCCATCATACTCTCTCACCTGGAGAGAGATGCTCACAGGCCTGGAAAACAACCTCTTATACCATGGGTTTGACAACCCGCTTCTTCAGCTAGTTTAACCTCAATTCCCACAAGGTGAGGATAACAACAAAAACAATAGCAGTTCAGTTAACTCACAGTGACAACAACAACAAGAATTTGGGTATGGACATCCAAAAACAACAATAGTCCACACTAAGACACAACACGGTTCAGAAATTTACAGGGTCTTGTACTTCACAGAAGACACGACTCAGTCCACGAGTTTGCCATTGGTTCAGGGTGCATGACAAGGAATCAAAACACAGAGGTCGATGATGGAGGTGTCAGGTTTAGGCGAAGGATGGGAGAATGGACGAATGAACAACATTCCTATGAGGGTTTCCTTTTCTGTGCGTGGGTAAGCAAATGCAGACGCATAGGCAAAACGGGTTCAGACGCCCCTGATCCCAGCGAACTCAGGTGAAGGATAATAGAATTACAGAACGACCCCCAACATGGCTGACTCATCAGTTTTAACTGCATGCGCCCAGGTTGATGTAAATTCTAACCTTGTACAATATCTACTACAAATCGATATTCAGAAAAGAACTGAAAAGATACAATGGCAAATACAAACATTACACAGAGATTTTTCACCTGGAAACCCAAACCGGGAAAACCAGCATATATTATATTGATACACTTGTTTTACATTG
>ML783385.1:310329-328799 GCA_009831015.1 Picea engelmannii | reverse complement strand
CCTTAACCGGAACTAGAAAACCATCGGCAAAAAACCATGTGCCGAAAACCACCTAATATCATGTGGTCCCGAAAATATGTCGGCCCGGCGAAAATATGTCGGCCGGAAACTGGCGAAAATATGTCGGCCCAAAAAAAAAAATTTCGGGGGCGCTGCCCCCGAACCCCCGCGCAAAGAATATAACACATACTACTACTACTCGTGCAAAGAATATAACACATACCCAACAGTTGACACTTGTCTTCCTGGAGCTGCATGCATTTCCTTTTGCACACATTGCCTCTCCTAGGACTTAGGATAAAAACACTCAACATGTCCACTTTAGCCTTCAGGAATTAATAATAAATATTATTCCTTTAGAGGTAAGCCCCCTAGCTTAGCCCCTAGGCCCACACACTTAGCCTCCTCCCTTACCCAACCTTTTGGAAGCTTATTCCCCCATCACTCTTTCTTCATGGTCGGTCTGCATGCAATGATGTTTATATTTTATTAATGATCTTCATAGTTACATATACAAAATCAGGCTCTTGGCCTTTAACACTTAGGCTCTTCAGCCTAATAAACACATAATCCCACCAGCTTATCAACACTCGGCTCACTAGCCTACAAAACATGTTTACAATTTATAAATACAACTGGGGCTCATCCTTGGGGATATTATAATCCCCTCCACTTATTTTTGCATTGTCCTTACTGCAACTCTTTACACAACATCAACAAGATTTCCAAAGTCTTCAAAGAGATGTGGGTATTCTGCTCGCATAGCAACCTCATGCTCCCATGTCACGTCCTTAGGACTGTACCAGGTCCACTTGACCTTTACAAACCCTATGGATCGATTCCAGAGCTGCTTGCTCTTTCGGTCCAATATGCGCACCAAATGCACTTACAAGACGCCTTCTTGCGCTACCTGAATCACATTCCAATCAATAACATGATTATCATCGTCCTTGGGGATATTACAATCCCTCTCTGGGAGAAAACCACTTCCCATCATACTCTCTCACCTGGAGAGAGATGCTCATAAGCCTTAAAAACAACCTCTTATACCATGGGTCTAACAACTCGCTTCTTCAGCTAGTTTAACCTCAATTCCCACAAGGTGAGGATAACAACAAAAACAATAACAGTTCGGTTAACTCACGGTGACAACAACAACAAGAATTTGGGTATGGACATCCAAAAACGACAATAGTCCACACTGAGACACAACACGGTTCAGACATTTACAGGGTCCCGTACTTCACAGAAGACACGACTCAATCCATGAGTTTGCCATTGGTTCAAGGTGTGTGACAAGGAATCAAAACACAGAGGTCAATGATGGAGGTGTCAGGTTCAGGCGAAGGATGGGAGAATGGTCGAACGAACAACCTTCCCGTGAGGGTTTCCTTCCCTGTGCGCGGGTAAGAAAATGCAGACACAGAGGCAAAACGGGTTCAGACGCCCCTGATCCCAGCGAACTCAGGTGAAGGATGATAGAATTACAGAATGACCCCCAACATGGCTGACTCATCAGTTTTAACTGCATGCGCCCAGGTTGACACTTGTCTTCATGGAGCTGCATGCATTTCCTTTTGCACACGTTGCCTCTCCTAGGACTTAGGATAAAAACACTCAACACTCAACATGTCCACTTTAGCCTTCAGGAATTAATAATAAATATTATTCCTTTAGAGGTAAGCCCCCTAGCTTATCCCCTAGGCCCACACACTTAGCCTCCTCCCTTACCCAACCTTTTGGAAGCTTAGTCCCCCATCACTCTTTCTTCATGGTCGGTTTGCATGCAATGATGTTTATATTTTATTAATGATCTTCATAGTTACATATACAAAATCAGGCTCTTGGCCTTTAACACTTAGGCTCTCCGGCCTAATAAACACATAATCCCACCATCTTATCAACACTCGACTCACTAGCCTACAAAACATGTTTACAATTTATAAATACAACTGGGGCTCGTCCTTGGGGATATTACAATCCCCTCCACTTATTTTTGCATTGTCCTCAGTGAAACTCTTTACACAACATCAACAAGATTTCCAAAATCTTCAAAGAGATGTGGGTATTCTGCTCACATAGCAACCTCATGCTCCCATGTCACGTCCTCGGGACTGTACCAAGTCCACTGGACCTTTACAAGCCCTATGAATCGATTCCGGAGTTGCTCTCTCTTTCGGTCCAATATGCGCACCGAATGCACTTACAAGACGCCTTCTTGCGCTACCTAAATCACATTCCAATCAATAACATGATTATCATCGTCCTTGGGGATATTACAATCCCCTCCCCTTATTTTTGCATTGTCCTTAGTGCAACTCTTTACACAACATCAACAAAATTTCCAAAATCTTCAAAGAGATGTGGGTATTCTGCCCGTGTAGCATCCTCATGCTCCCATGTCGTGTCCTCAGGATCGTACCAAGTCCACTGGACCTTTACAAGCCCCAAGGATCGATTCCAGAGCTGTTTTCTCTTCCGTTCCAATATGCGCACTGGATGCACTTGCAAGACGCCTTCTTGCTCTACCTGAATCACATTCCAATCAATAACGTGATTAGCATCAAGTATATATTTCTTAAGCAATGAAACATGAAACACATTATGTACAGTCATGGATGCAGGTAACGCAAGCATATATGCAATGTATATATATGTATATACAAACGATTCTAATAACATTATAACCTGTATACAAGATACACAACATACAATAAATAGAGAATTGTACTTATCTTTTGATTGAGAAGACCTCCATATCAACATGGTCTAGGTCAAGGTACCAAACCTCAGTAACACTCCAACCAATGGTCTCTCCTTCCCCACATGCCTGTCCCACCCTAGGAGTGTACACCTTCACTGTCACACAGTCCATCGGCTGTTGCACCTCCCTTTCCTTGGGCTTCAACAACATGCCGTCTCAGGAAGTATCAAAGCACCGTGGCTCCTGGAGTTCCAACTTCCCTCAGAGATTTCCAATCAACATCTTCCCGAGCTACTCTTTGTAGTCAACATTCCACTTTAATTAGCACCATCTCATCTACATCGCCCACATGCAATTATCACGAGAAAACATAAATTAATTCATTTAGGAACTCAAACTTTGTTCAAAAGGGAATTCAACTTTTTCCCGAAAACATGAAATTCCATTTCATAATTCTTCTTGGATGTTGCCATATTAAGATTGCAACCTTCCTTGTGGTTTTCCACAAGCACCAAACTGTATACCATTTTCCCGTAAGGCTTCATCTTGCATACTGCCAACAATTGTTAGTATTTCCTGTACATCATAATTCAATTGCAATATGTACATAACCATATGCAATGAATTTAGAATTGTGTGCATCTAGCAATTGAATCATAATTACCAAACAATTTAATAAAATAGAATGACTCGTCATGCTATGCATATGCATGTTCACAGTAATATCTGTAAGTTCTTTACTTCTTTTTTCTGAACAGGAAAATCTCCTGTAGTCAATGCTCATGTGACTACTTGACTTGCAACTTTCCTGTTGCAATGTCTAACATCTCCTGAAATGTCCCTAGCTTCATGAGTTCACAACATTTCAGTTGTTTGTAACAATTATTTCCATGCAATAATATATATGCATGTACTTACAAAACTCATTCAACCATTGCATTTAGTATACAATTCTATCACTTACTATGCATGAGTGCAATTCTCAGTGCATACTTATTCAACACACCTTGCATTGAATTACATAATGCTCTTCATCTCAGTCATGTATCTCACCATCCATAAGTTGGAATTCTGGCCAATGTGTTGATACATTCTCCACACACTTCCTATTGTCTTCCCAATTAATTGGATGCCTTCCTTTTCAACCCGAAAACTACACCAAGAATATAATTCTGTGGTGTTCATTAGTGTTAGCAAAAAGGTTGCAGTCCAAGTTTTATTTAAAGGTAGGAAGCTTTTAGTACCTGTGTGTCTCACAACCTTTCCATATCCGTACCTTGCCATATCCAATCCTATCCTAGTCTCATACATGACTAGCTTACTGGCATTCATTCCTATAACAAGTTCTTATCTTTTAATTCTTTGGTTATTACTAGCTCTGATACCAAATTGTAACATCCCCAACCACCAATAGGTTGGGCAATGCCACTAACACATCCTTAACTTAGCCTTTAAAGCTCTGATACCATATTGTAACGTCCCCGACCATCAACCCCACTGCCGGGAAATGCTACTACGTGAAACATTCTCATACTATAATATATTTAATATGCATATTTAACCAAACAATACAGAGTAAACACAAAACTACTACTAACATACAGAATTAATGGAATTAGCAGTAATTCATACATTCAATGGAATACATGAAAACATACAAGCATCACAGACATGCATTTTAATTGATATTAAACACATAATGATACTTATCTTTGGAAATGGAGTAACTCCACCAACTACGTGCAGACCTTCCACGAACCTCCCAGCCTTAGACCACGCTCCTCATCATGCTCATCAGTGGGTCACCCCCGAGCTGGGACCAAGCTCCACGTAGGGCAAGGGAATCCTACACTAGGCTGAGGTTACAGGAAAACTGCACAAAGCAACTAGAAGGATTCTCTTCAGGGGCCTTCTTATGCCCACTACTCATGGAATCTCATTACCCACATGCATGTTCCACCGAGGAGTATACACCTTCACAAGAACAGTCCATCAGTTGCTACACCTCCCTCTCTGGGTCTCGACAACATGTCGGATTAGGAATTCTCAGAGCTCCGTAGCTGGTGATGGACTCTCTATGGGAGAAAACCACTTCCCAACAGACTCTCTCACCTAGAGAGAGCTGCTCACATGCCTGACAACCTGCCTCTTCTACCATGGCCCTAACAACCCACTTCTTCAGCACACTCCTCGACTCAGCTCCAACCAGGTGAGGAAAACAACAACGGTTCAACACTCATTCACACATGGATGACAGTAGCAACAACAAATGGGCATGGCACTGCAGGTGGAAATAACCCACGCTAAGACATGGCACAACTAAGGTGATTATTCAGGTGTCGGGTTCCTCAGAAGACACATAATGGTTCACAAATTTTGAGTCTTAGGTGCGTGTGTGAATATTGCAAAGGTCGAATACAGAGGCCACAAGATTCACAAGAATACACCGGTCAGCTTCACGGTTTTGGTTTTCAGAAATGCATGAGGGTATACAGAGGGAACTCGTAGAGACTCTACCCAATTCACGGAGGATGGAAAATGGTAAGTGAAACCCCAACACAGCTGACGCTTCAGCTTTAACTGGATGTGCCAAGGTCGACACTTGTCTTCCTGGAGCTGTATGTGTTTCCTTTTGCACACGTTGCCTCTCCCAGGACTTAGGATAAACACACTCAACACTCAACATGTCCACTTTAGCCTTCAGGAATTAATAATAAATATTATTCCTTTAGAGGTAAGCCCGCTAGCTTAGTCCCTAGGCCCACACACTTAGCCTCCTCCCTTACCCAACCTTGTGGAAGCTTAGTCCCCCATCACTCTTTCTTCGTGGTCGGTCTGCACACAACGATGTTTATATTTTATTAATGTTCTACATAATTACATATACAAAAAAAAGCTCCTGGCCTTTAACAATTAGGCTCTCCGGCCTAATAAACACATAATCCCACCAACTTATCAACACTCGACTCACCAGCCTACAAAACATGATTACAATTCATAAAATAACCGGGGCACGTCCTTGGGGTGTTACACTGCTTGAAAATAGTAAATACATCAACCTTTCCTTTCAACATATAGACCCAAACCTTCCTAGAGAAACCATCTATAAAAGTTACAAAATATGATGATCCTCCATATGAAATAGTAGGGGATGGTCTCCAAACATCAGAATGGATATAGTCAAGGATTCCCTCACTAGTGTGTCTTCCGGTTTTAAATTTCTGCCTATTCTATTTTCCATAGATATAGTGCTTGCAGAAATCTAACTTTAAAGACTTTAGACTAGGAAGTAACTTGCGATCAGATAATACCTTCAATCCTTGTTCGCTCATATGGCGCAACCATTGATACTATAGTCGAATAGAATCACTGTCGTTCTCAGATACTGTTGTCGCATGATCTGACTCAGTTCTTCCTTCTAACAGAAACAGGTTACCAACCTTCTTCACTTTCATAACCAGTAGGATTCCTTTGTAGACTTTCATAACTCCACCTTGAACAATACTCTTATATCCTCTAGTGTCTAAGACTCCCAAAGAAATCAGGTTCTTCCTAAGCTCAGGTACATGTCTCACATCAGTTAGTATTTTAACAATTCCATCAAACATCTCAATTCAAATGCTACCAATTCCCACAACTTTACACGAGATATCATTTCCCATGTAAACTATTCCATCATATATAGACTAGTAAGTAAAAAACCGGTGTCTATGAGTACACATGTGATTTGAAGCACCAGAATCTAATAACCATTGTTGATCATGACGTGAACTAGTACTAATTGATAAAACTTCATTAATCATACCTAAACCTGTTGCTGAACATGTTTCGGTTGCGTTCACTTCCTTCATTTCTTTTGGAGGGTTGTCTTTGGAGGCTTGTTGTCGCTTCCAACAGTCCTTCTTCAAGTGTCTCGATTTTCCACAAAACCATCACTTACGCTTGCTCTTTTTTCCCTTCGAATTTGACCGAGAGAAATTCCTCTGACCCTGTCCTCTTTCTTTAGGTCTGCCTCTCACCATCATCGCCTTAGATGTAGAGGTTTTTGAATTGGTTTTCTTCCTTGTTTCCTCAGACAGTAGTGCTCCAACAATAACATCAAACTCAATACTTTCTATTGTGCTGAGACTAATAGAGGTAACAAAGTGATCCCATGACACAGGCAAAGAACACAATAATGTAATTGCCTTATCTTCAGATTCAAATTTCACTCCCATGCTAGTCAACTGGACTAAGAGGGTATTAAAAGTATTTAAATGATCATCTATTTTCGTACCTTCCTTCATGCACAAACTGTACAATTGTATTTTTAGGAAGATCCTGTTCATCAAGGATTTCCTCATACACAAACTTTCCAGTTTCGTCCACAAACTGGTTGTTGTATTCTCCGCAACAATGTTGAACATAACATCGTCAACCAAACACAGGCGTATGGTACTCAATGCTCTCACATCGATCTCATCCCAGTATTAATTTGTTATGGTCGCGGGTTGATTTGCTTTTCCCCAAAGCGCCTTCACCATGCCTTGTTGCACAAGCAGATCGTGCATCTTAAGCTTTCAGATATCAAAATTGTTCTTGCCATTGAACTTCTCGATTTTGAATTTAGCACTCTGAGTTTTCGCCATTAGAAGAAGAATAAACTCAACAAACCACTACTTATACAACCAAGCCCCTTTTATATGAGAAATAACCATATGTTTAAAGATTAAACCCAAAACTTAATGGTGAAAAGGTTTTTAAAAATATTAAAAATATATATTTTATACCTTAATAAAATATTTTATACCTTTTACCAAATCCAAAAAATTGAACCTTTTAAAAATACAGTATTTTAATATCCCTTATGGATAGTATTCACATCATACCAATTAGAAAAAAAAAGGTGATAGGACATTCAAACCATACCAATTATTATTCGCACCATACCATACCAATTAGTATTCGTACCATACTACATCGACGCTCCCTTCAAGTAGATAGGACAATGTTGAATTAGAAAAAAGTGAATAACGTTAAGTCCACCCTAAACAACGCTCCCTCCGTGCAAAGCCCCCAACACTGATCTAAAAAAAATGATGCTCCCATTTCACTTTGCCATGGATTTGGTCCTCAAGGCTTTGGTCCTTATGACGATCTTGCACCACGGATTTGGTCCTCACGGATCTCCAACGCAGCTCTGATACCACTTGTAAGAATTGCAAATGAGGAAAACACAATTCACATATGATAATCAACAATCACACATATTAACAACACAAAGTTCACATGGTTCACCAAAACGTTGGGCTACATCCACCAAGCAGAGGTATCGGTTATGTTTTTATTCAGATCATGGAGATTACATCAGACTTGCAAGGTCTCTCATATCCTCCTCACATCCTCCCATGTCTTCCTCTACGGGCTTACATAAATTTATATACATTTACACAGGAAATTGATTATTAAATGCAATCTCATCCATATTCTAACTTGATCTTATTGGTTACAACCAACGATGGATTATAGGATCTAAAATCCTAATCCTGGAATTCGTTGTCACCGTTTAACATCCCCACCCTCTCAAGGCTTGAGGGCATACATTTGTATTGCCACTTAATTTATAGAAATAAGCTAAGAAAATGGGTAGGAAAGGAATGGAAGAGGAGATCTAGATTAATTGAACCAAATTTAATGTGAGCTAGAGGGGATGTATTGTGTTTGTTAATTAAAAGGGAGATTTAGCTTAACTAAATTAAAGGGAAAATGATATCTACATTAATTAAACCAATTTTTATGTGAAGTAGTGGGGTTTTAGGAGTGTTTCTTGATTGAAAGGGAAGGGGAAACTTGATTTATATTAATTAAACTAAATTGACCTAAGAAAGAAATAGAGCTATAAGAGCAAAAGATACACATGTTTGTTTTCCTCTTTCACTTTGGTGCTTGGATTATCCTATTGATTTATACCAACTAAAAAGTAAAAGGGAAAGGAAGAAGATGACTATAATGTAAATATTGCATTTATCTTTCATAGTCTAAAACAACAAAAAGAAGAAGACTAATGTACTTCCCTCTTTTAGATATTAAATAGGTGTCATGGGTTGGGGGAGAATTGCCTAGCTCATAATAGGTTGGGAGATTGCCAAAATATTTAGCTTTCTTTTTTTTCCCAATAAATTGATCGAAACCTAGTTTACATCAATAAATGCAAATAGATTGAGAGAATTAGTATAGAAATCATACATGTCTAAAATAATTTTTGGTGGCAATTTCTTGTTGCCATCCACTGTTGAGGTAGAATGCATTTTTTTTCTTAATAATTGTTGTCCATTCCTCCTTTGGATCATGTATGTTTGTAATAAGTTCTTGATGCTCCCCTTTTTCCTAGTCTTTCTCACTATTCTCTTTCTCTGGGTTGATTATCGAGGGTTATAGGATTCTTTTTGTTGCTTGTTCTTCCCCTACCCGATAATCCCATCTCACTCAGGCCTAGGGGGTTCTCTGGGAAAATTATATATTTTGGGGGGTTTTTGATGCCCTCACTGATATAAGGGATTGAAATGAGGTATCATGTGGTGGAGGTGGAGGCAAAGGATCTCTAAATTCATGGGTCAATGTCATGTCAGAGGGAGCACTAGCTAGCTTGTCTATGAGGCAAAGGTTGGGTGGACACTTGGTCATCCTTACTAATCAAATGATTTTCTTTCAATGCTCTATCCCACCAAGATAGTTTTGATTATATTTCCGTGAACACTCAACCTTTGAGATCTTATTATAATGGGAAACAATATGACTTTTTTCAAAGAATGCTCTACAACAAAAGGTAACCTTTTCCTAATCCATCTTTTGAGTCCAAATGTAATCTTAGGGGACCTAATTGATTTTTTCTAGGAGGCCTTTGTTGAAATCCATGTCTACATAGATGCATGCATATGTTGTAATGTGATGGTTCTTCATCTCCTCACTTCTAAACTAGAATTTACCTAAAGTGTCTTTTATATTTCTTAGTGAATCATTACCCTAGAAATGAAAAAGGCGTATTAGGAAATCTAGCCCATATGGATGTTGTGGAGAATAAATTTGATGCTATGTCAAAGGTTAGGTTTAGGGATTTATGTAGAGTCCAAATTTTCCCCATAACCAAAGGCCATAGTTAAGGATTTGATCTCTATCCTTTTAATGTAAAAATACACTATGAAGAAACCTTTTGTGAAAGGGCAAATATAAGTTTCTACCTAGTTTTTCGGTTTTTGAGTGCAAGAGATCCATTGATGGAGGTTTGTAAGTTTTGGCTAGAGGCCATTAAATTTGCACATAAGCCCATTGTCTTTGCAAAATGTCAAATGTTCTACTAATTCCTTTTCAACAACTATGGATGGAGATAGAGCTTCATCGACCATCTAAATCCTAGAGATATAGCTTCCATCAAATCCCCCTTTAACACCACATCTCAAAAGGAAATTCCAAGAGATGTTGAGACTAAGGGAGGGAGCACACCTACAACATTTGTAGGTGATTCACTTATGGGTGATCTAGGAACCAAAATTGCCTTTGAAGTTGTTGAGAAGGGAGTCATTGCTATGCTTGGGAATGTTGATCATGATGTGGAAGGAGGATGTGAAAAAGGGGATAACACTGACATTTGGGATCAAAAGGAGGGGAGAGGTGACGTCAAAGAAGGCACCAAAGGGGCTAATGGCTATGGCTCCAAATTACTAGGGCCCAATTGTATCCATCGCCCTTTAGGAACCCACAAGCACCATCATGTATCCTTCCATGTTAGTTATGTTCTCAATACTAAATCATTTTCTCATATACATGAACAAAGAAAAAGGTCGTGAGTAGGAAGAGATACTTTAAGACTAGTTGATTCTTAGAGATTTATATATTTATTGATTTCATTTGTACATTGAGACAATATATTTTGTAGATGAGTAATTTTGTTTGTAAGCTCATTCATCTAATGTTTGAGTCGCCAATGACTCATCACTAGGTTAGTTAAGAGTTGTTGGTTTCTTATATTAATGATCACCATTAAGTTAGCTAGGAGTTGTTAGTTACAGTTCTTAATGATACACCACTAAATCAATGGATAGTTGTTAATTGAGAGTTGCATTAAAAGTTGTCTCCCTACTCTCTTATAATCAATCTATCTATCATCAATAAAAACATATTACCCTTTTGAGTATTATTTTCACATAGATATATTCCTCCATATTTTAGAATTTGCATGTGCAATCCACCCATAGGTGTGCAAGTTCCCCCAACCATTTGTTCTATATATCTTGGAATTTATTTCTCATTATATTTTTTATTAGCAATATTTGGTGTAGTGATGTGTCCATGTTGGTAAACATCAACATTACAAATTTGCTAGGTGGGATTAGAACTTGTAATTATTTGATATAAATGACTTCAATTCAAATCCAAGATGGAAGTTAACGAAGATGAATAAAGAATAGAAAAATAAGAGAGGTTAGAAAACCCAAAAAGGAATCTCTAGTAACCATAAGTGCTAATTGGGGCCAACTATGGGGTAGGTTAGTTCAAAGGGTTATCAACACTAGTTAGAATGTTCTAGAATGGGATAGAACCGATCAAATTTGATGCTTAGACATGCTTAATTAGGGAATTTGAGGCTGATCTAAAAATTAATCCAAAAATAAATCAAGAAGAGTATCAAGACTAAGGTATAGTACCCTAGGATTATTTATTGGACCATGTATAAATGGTTAGGAGGATAACATTAGCTTTTACACTTAAGTGTGTAGGTGTCCTTCATATCATCTTAGAGCAGGTAACACATAGAAATAGTGAAGTGCAAATTATGTGTGCTATAGGTGTACTAGGATTACCAATAGAATATTTACACATACCCATATAATCTAAATCTATAGAAGGAAAGAAAAAAGACGAGAAAACACTAGATGAAATTGCTTACCTAAGGGAGCCAAAAACTACCATTACTTTAGAGATACCCTGATAAACCAAATGAACACTTACCATACTACCAAAGGTTCTAACTATAATATATAAATTAAATTAGAAGGTGAGAAGTTAAATAAGCCACAAGTTGGTGAACAATAACTTTGTTAAAAGTATCTTGCGAAATTTTATCCAAAACACTTACTTTGTTTCTGTTCTAAGACTTTTGCGATCATTGTTTTGTTCAGAGAGTTCTTTCGGATCCATCGCATAGGTTTTATGTTTTTCGACGTTTCAGACCAAACTAGTCATCATCACAAACTCTTTCCTGATGATGGACCACACTAGTTTGGTCCGAAACGTCGAAAAACATAAAACCTATGCGATGGATCCAAAAGAACTCTCTGAACTTACTTTGTTGTTGAGGCATATTTTGTCGAAAACAATCAAACTAGAGAAAATGAGGTTTATCGGAGGCAAACGCATTTTGGATAATTTGTGATTGGTTTTTGGGAAGACATGGAATGGGACATAAGCCAAGGCACATAGGTCCTCTTCATTAAGACATAATTTGGAAAATCCTATTGTAGGGTAGAATGATCATTCATCCTTTCCATGCTAAAGGTGCTTGGATTTGGTCCTTTTTTTAATGTAGTTGTCAAATTTTATTTACAAAGACCACGAAACGTCTTTCTATCAATCATGCAAAATATGAAGAGATGGGTGTCTTATGTTCCATATGATGAATATGTCGGTTGGCCTCAAACGCTTACACAATAGTTGTTGAATCCCTAGGCTATCTCATTGATAGCATAATAACGCAGGGCCTAATCAAAGGTTTCTTCCTCTCTTTGGTCTTAATGGCATCCAACTAATGAATGTAACATTTTTCATATGATTCATGCCTAACCATCATTAAAGAGAAAAAAATCATGTACAACACTTCAAACTTCCTACAAATGGACAAAACTCAATGTTATTAGCATAACGAAATGATTCCCTGACTAGTTGGTAGGCCAAGGATGGGCTTGGTTATAATCTAACTAGGTGTTCAGGTTCCTTGGGATTTCCTTTTCTTTTGAAGCTTCACCCAAGGAGTTGTGGGAAGCATTTTTTCTTAAAGTATCAAAGAAATTTAACAAATGGATATTGAAACCATTATCTCTCATGGAGAAATTTCAAATTTGTACTAGATTTTATTGAAACCATTATCTCTCATGGAGAAATTTCAATTTTGTACTAAAATCTAGTTGTGACCCATGTGTGTTATTCATCATGTTGGATACCTTCCGCTCATTCCCATTGTAAGTTAGAAAATGTTCTCAAGAATTCATTGTGGGTCGACTCTAGGGGAGACAAGGGTTTTCATAGGGTAAGTTGGAGCTTCTATTGAACCCTTAGGAAAAAAGGAAGAATTGGGTATTTTGGCTACCTAAATGCAAGCTCAAGCACTATGCACAAAATGGGACATTAAGAGAAAGTGGAAGGAAATGAGCCTTCAAAGTGCTTGCTCAGGAATTGCATTACTTCAGAGGCCCCTTATGGTCACAACACACATAATAACTTAAACCTATAGATCCTATTGAACACCTCAACAAATGTTCAACTAAAGGGACTTTTATAGGCACAAGCATTCATAAATCTTGGGAGTCCATCAAATACAAGTTGGTTAGGAAAGGTGACTCCCTTAGGGATGGATTTCCTTAAAAAAAAAACCATTGCTTATGGTGACCCTTAGTGTTACTTCATGAAGTAAATTCATTACTAAATGTTCTTGGTTCTAAGCCAAAGAACTATACAATAAAGACATTTGGGTCATTGTTGACTCAGATGACAATATATCTAAAGATTGAAAAACTTAGGAAACATTAAAAACAAAATTCATGCTTAACAAAATAGATAGAATTAGTCTAGAGAAGTTTTAGCAGTTGATCCTAGACAATCTCTTTCTAAACCTTGTCCCACCATGGCCATATGCTTGGTGGAAAAAATAGAAATGTAACCGAAGGAAAAGTTTCATGGAGTACACATCAACCGATGGATATAAATGGCTTTCAAAAAGGTCTAGGCTTCGAGCCAAGCTCACTAAATTTTGGAGAATCGACTCCAAGGAGAAAACCCGGCTTTATTAGTTAAAATCCATATCAAAATTGTATGTAGAGCCCAAAAATAATTGTTATGACATTGTTCATAAATCATGGGGGCATGCCATTTGGCGACAATTGAAATACCTCATTATAATGCAACCCAAATTCCCATAACGTGGAAAGAACAAAAAAATTGAAACATTTTTTTCTAGTATTCTAAATATGTTCATTATGCTTCAGAATACGTATTCAAGTTATGTAATTCCCTATTCTCATTATTCTCATTCAATATTCCTAGGAAGGCCATCCTATTAGGAGATTCTCTCCTTTGGAGCCATGGAATTTCACGTAACATAACATTGAATTAGAGTTGATATTATATATAATCATTACAAAAGGAAAAAATGAATATACTATTGTGGGGTCATGACACTGGGTTAAATTAGAGTTGATATACAAATTAGAGTAGAATTTTTCATCATCACAAAATGAAAAATGAATATAATCTTGTTGGGGTCAGGATAATGAGTCATTTTGAGGCAATGGAGATTGTGGATGGGGTCATGATAAAGAGTCCTTTTGAGGCAATGGAGATTGTGGATGGAAGGATCCACACTACCAGGGGTTGAGTGGGAATTTGATAATGGTGATATTATTAAGTTGAAGAAGAGTGGATTGTCCATTGAGTCAAAAGGTACTAGGGTTTGTGCAAAGATTTACACTAGGTACTAAGATATATTTAACCTACAAAGAATATACTTTAAAGATTTCAGATGGATCAAATTTATATCTTCAATGTAGGCCCACTAGATGATTACTAGCTTGCCACCAGATGGTTTCATAGCTTGCCACCTATGTTTGTCCCCATAGTTTAAATCTCCCTATTCTCTTCAAAAATATTCCGAATTGGCCTTTTTGACATCTGGTAATTGTTTGGTCGCATAAATCTAAACAAAATTTGCGAGAGGATTGGAAATATAACTTTTATGAATAGTTTATCATAATACCAAAGTACATAAGCATGATTATCCATAGTGTGATTGTGTAATTATATTGTCTAATCAAGATTTGGGTTTGATTTACACTTGGTTTGAATATTATTGGTTCTGCACAATTATGATGGCAATTCTTTTTATAAGTTAAATAATGTTTATGATGAGTAGATGGAGTAATGATGGTGTTGGAATTCTAATGTGTTCATTTGTTACATGCGTTTGACTTGTAGTTTTTTCTCGAATCCTTTACTCTTTTTCTGAATATGATATAACATTTTGCATGGTCTTTTTTTAATGATTTAATTTTAGTTAGTTCAGTTTTGATTTAATTAATTTATAATAGTTTTATGTTTAAATATAATATTTAGATTTTATTTTGTTAAATGAATTATTATTTTATGTATTTTTATTTATTTAAAAATAGTTCAAGTGACATTCTGATTTATATTGTTTGTAATACATTCAACTTGCCTTGGCACTTGTTCATACCTTTAATATTCATTTGATTTAATTTTTGAATTTGAAAGACAATCAATAATATGAAGCAAAAAAAATAAAAATAAAAAAAATTCTAACTTTGGACAAGGCGTTGTTAAGAATAATGAGACGAACAATGACATTGGGAAAAAAGGAGAGGATGGAGGTCAAATCTTGCAATCATTTGACTCACGTATGCCCCAAGATGGAGGACATATAACGATGGATGGTTCAACATGAGGCCATTCTTGTGGTACTTACCAACCCTTTTCCTCCACAACAACAACAATTGGTTGCCGGTAACCTTGCACCTTTGCAAGGGGGATAATCAAGATGCCCCATCACATAGGAGAAAGACCTCAAGTAGCAATATTTTCATGTGTGATAGGGATGCCAATGTACAGACTAGGGCTCATTACAATGCTTTGATAACTGGAGTACATGATAAGGAGACATCTACATTTCAATTAAATGGTCCTCTACAAATAGAGAGGCCAATTATTGACACAATGCCATGCCCTCCTCAGGCATATTACGAAGGACTACACATAATCCTAATACTTGAGCTAGTCAAAATTATAGTATTGTGGAAGATTTAGCTCAAGCACCCTACACCATGTCTACCTTAGAAGTCCTTCAGAGTCCCCCCCCCCCCCATAATGCAATAAATTGTTGAATGTTATTTGCATAATTGACCCTTTAGATGCTCAATTAATTACATTTGTCCTTGACTAGGCTATGCCAAGGCTCCCTCACCATGCAGCTTTTCAAAGTGAGATATCTTCAAGTGACATGAATATTTTTAGTTGTGTGGTTGATGAGGGAGCTTCTACATCCATCATGTCTTTGTCACGTTGGCCAGCTTTAGGCTCCCTTGAGTTTAGTCCTCCTGACACCTTGTTAAAATATTTTGATGGTAGAACTTTTAAACCACATGGAATCACCTTCTCCCTTCCAGTCAAACCAGGGGGGAAAACTGTTACGATTGAGGTAGGGGTCATTAATGCTTCTTTTGACTATAATCTTCTTTTGGGACAGAGCCAAATGTATGTGATGGTTTCTTTCACGTCTTCAATATTTCTCCTAATTATTTTTCCTCATCAAGGGAAGATAGTCACAACTGACCAATTGGCTTATTATATGCCCAATTCCAATTTCAAGAAGCTATGTGGAAGCTACTTATCAAGATATTAAAAAAGCTATGTGGAAGCGACTTATCAAGATATTCAAAAATCTACTATAGACATTGATTAGAAACTCACACTTTAGGAGGAGTATGATAAGTTTACATCGCCTATATGGGCCTTCAACCCCCTTAGCTCTATTTAATTCTTGGACATGGTTTTTCCCTTGGACAAGGCTACCTTAGAGGCAATGACTAGTTTAGAATGTCCATGGGAAAACATGAATCATCGCTCATATTTTATTCCTAAGCTGACATAATTAGGGGCTGGAATAAATGATATCATCCCAAATAGAGGTCTTGGTTGGTGGCAAAATCTCATTTTTGTGTTGGGTGTATATATAGAAGGGAATATGCCAACCTTTTTTAGATTATGTCAATCAATATCTCTATCAAATTTAGTGTCATTGAAAACATCCCAATTGGAGCATATTATTCTTTTAGTGAAATTCAAATATATATAACTACTTTATTTAAAAAATTTCACAATGTGTTTTCTTGGTATTATAAAGAAATACTCGTATTTATCCTCAAACAATTGAACATGAAATTCCATCTTACGTGCATTCTAAGCTTGATTGACAAAATTTATGACCAGTGAATCTAAAGAAATTTATTGCCATTAAGGCCAAGGTAGAAAAGTTGCTTATATGTAGATTTATCTACCCGGTTCCCTAACCGAATGGGCATCCAATTCGGTTCATGTCACAAAGAAGTAGGGGATGATTAATGTCTATACTAATTTTTAGGATCTAAAAAAAGCTTGTCTAGAAGACAATTATCCTACACCTTTCATTGATAAGATTATCGATGAGTGTGTAAAAAATAAATTCTTTTTTTTCAATGATGGATTTTTTAGTTATAATCAAATTCATATATGTATGGAGAATCAACATAAGACTACATTTATTTGTCCTTGGGGAAAATTTGCATATAGGAAAATATCGTCTAGCCTTAAAAATGTTGGGGCTACATTCTAGCGCACCATGTCATATGCTTTCCATGATATTAAGCATATTGTTGAAGATTATCTAGATGATTTGGCCACTCGTTCCAAGAAATGGGTTCAACATCCAACTCATCTTCACATTTTGTTTGAGAGAATCATATATTATAATATTCACCTAAACCTCATAAGTGCATCTTTTGTGTGGATTTTGGGAGATTACTTGGATTTATTGTGTTTAAGCACATGATTATGATTACTCCTTTGAAGGTTGAGGTAATATTTTAGTTGTCTCCCCCATGATCTTTCCATGAACTTCAAAGTCTTTAAAGGAACGAGAAATTATTATGATCATTGATTGCAAATTATTATTAGATTACAAAGGGCTTCATGCACCTTTTGAAAAAAGAAGTGTTGTTTATGTGGGATGACCAAGCACAATGTTCTTTCAAGTCTTTGAAAAATATCCTCATGTCAGTGCCATTGCTAAGTCCTCCATACTACAATGCGGTTTCTTGTTATATATTGTAGCATTTGAATCAACCATTGGGATGGGCTTGGTTCAAGAATATGTGTCACATAAAGAACACATGATATCTTAGTAAAGGGCTCACTGGACCATAATTGAGGTACTCTCATATTGAGAAGTTGGCATTGGCACCACTTCATGTTGTAAAATGAATTTGACACTATATACTTATTCAACAAACATCGGTTATTGCAAATTCTAAGCCCATGTAATATATTTTGACCCGATGAATAGTCAAGGGAAAGTATGCTTAGTGGATTGTCCTTTTGAAAGAATTTGACTTGGAATTTGTATCAACCAAATCAAATAAATCTTTAGCTTTTACCAAGATGATGTCAGAATTACCATGAGATAGCAAGGAACCTGTTGCAAATGGATCCTTATCTAATGAACGTATATTCCTCGTTGACTTGAAATATCCCTAGTACAGAGATATACTTGTCTATATTCAAACTTTGATATTTGACACTCATCTTTCTCACAATGAATGCCAACATATCCATGATCATGTTGAATGCTATATGATCATCGATGATACTTTGGATCATTGAGGGGTAGATATTATCTTTCATTAATGTTTAAGTCATGAGGAAGCTGAGATGATTTTGAATGATTTCCGTAGTGGAGTGTGTGGTGGTCATC
>ML783385.1:295742-310304 GCA_009831015.1 Picea engelmannii | reverse complement strand
AAAAAAAAAAAAAATGGACATAGGGTACTTCTCGCCATCAATTTTTAAAGATTATATCAAATCTATCAAGAAGTTTCATCCCTATCACATCTTTACAAAGGAAATGCGTGCACATCCTGCTGCATTACATCCTAGCATCATTGTTGCTCCCTTTACCAAGTGGGAAGTAAATTTTATGACATGTCAAATTGTTTCGATAGATGGTCACAAGTACATTATTGTGGTTTTTGACTACTTCAATAAGTGGGATGAAGCTATGTTGACATTATTAAATGATGGTGTTGGCACAGGGGCAGACCCAGGGTTCAACGCTCAAGAGCGCACCGACAAAACCCTAACTATCGGCCCTTTCAGTAACACCTGCGAAGTAGATGAAGTCTCACCCGAGGTAGATGCAGGGGTGGTTGCAGGACTCAGATGTCTGCAACATTAGTTGGGACATTGATCTGTGATTATATCTTTTATAGGTCACTTAGCATAGATCCTTCATCAATATTTAACCCGAATGGTACTTCACAGATAGCACAGAGCATCACAGTGAATACTTATACTAAAGATGATTCAGTACTTAGCCACAAAAATATAGGTTAGATTCAACAGATCAAGCACTAAGCATCTTATATATTAGATCTAACGTTCATTCATATATCATCATCATAGAGCATAACTAGATCTACTTAATCACATCAAGCACTTAGCCAAGAAAGAGATAAACACATTAGATTGAAGTACAAAACACTATACACATAGTTACTGTGGTTCACCCCCACCATGGGGCTACGTCCACAAAGTCTTCTTTATATTATCTCGGTCAAGCAATTACAACACAAAGCTTCAATGACCCTTACTTCGCATAAGACAAAAGGTCTATGCAGCTTGCTAGATCCTTCCTCCTTGCTCTTCAACACAAGACTACAACATCTTGCACTTAACTTTCCGATATCATGCACAGAGCACTCTAAGATACACCCGATCACATAGATCCAGTTACTAGCACTAAGCTTTCAGTTATACATCACATAGATGTCTACATTACTATTATTCTCCTCTATTTACATTTCCTATTTATAGATTACAAAATGGGCCTAAGCATGGGTAAACCAACGGTCCGACATCCCTTTCTCGTTACATCAACCCAAAACCCTAAAATGGACCCCAAAACAGGTCTTGCTTCCTTACTTTTCTCTTCACGTTGCACTCCTTCATTGGCAAGATGTCGCAGTCCCAAAAGTGGTCAAATATGACCAAGTATTCTTCAAAACTTGGTCAAGGGCAATAGACCCCCAACACTCACCTGTGACTCATCCCGAGTCATTCAGTTCTGATCAATGCCGCTTCAAACACCTCGAGCTTGGCTCGAGCTGCTTCGACCTGCTATAGTGCGACAACCTTTTGTTCAGTAAATTCCTGGATTACTGTGTCATTGAGCGGTCCTTCCCGGCGCTGTTATGCAGTGATGAAACCCTGTTCGAGTTCATCTCCCTGGATTTCAAGTTCGGCGAATAGTTGGCATGCCTTCTCTTGGAGTGGTTGCAGTCATTGAGAGACTTCCATTACTTTACTTTGCAGCGTGTGTACTTGTTGTTGGGATGTGCGTTGTTCTGTGAACCTCTTCATTCTTTCGACTAGGGTCACAGACTTCAGCTGCGCTTGTAGCACATCTACATGATGCTTTGCTTCGTGGAGTTGTGCCTCCAATGTCTGCAATTCTGGATTCTCTGCGAGGGTTTTGTAAGTCTGGGTGCTTCTAGTGCTTAGCTGCCTACATTCCGAAGCCAAGGTTTTTAATCGGTCGACTGCACTTCGATCAGTGGCCTCTCTTAGATCTCTTATCTCTTGGGGTGTCTCAGTTACAGTGCGGAGCTCCAGATCCATGATGCGCTCTTGAAGTTGCTGGATTACTTCTTCAAGTTGGGTCACTTGCTGTGGGAGACGATCTTCCATCTTCACTTCTATGATCGTCATAGAGCGTAGTGCTTTGTGAACTCTTTATTTTACTTCAAGTTGCTCTGCTAGCAATTGGTCCTTGCTCTACTGTAACTGTGTTTTTTCCTCCTCCCACTTCGCTTGTAAGGCAAGCTTCTCTTGTTCTGCCTTCCTCTGTTGTTCTCCATGTGCCCTCTATTCTTGTTCCAAATTCTGGGTGGCTTGTGTTATGTCTTCTTAAGCTCGTCGAAGGCGAGCTTCGAATTTCTCAGCGATCTGGCATAATTGAGTGGGCTCATCGTCTCTTCCTGGTATTTACATTGTTAAGGGCACTGTAGAAACTGCTTGGTTGGACTGGAGTGCCTGCTGCACTTCTTTGAGTTTGCCCGTGATCTGACATAATAGCTCCTCCTGCTTTGCTTCTTGCTTTTCTATGAGCTCTAGTGAAGCATCATTCAGTGCGGAAATTAAGAAGTCAAAATCATTCGGGGTAAGGGTAGTTTTAAGCATGGTATGGGTGGCCTTATCTTTCTTTCAGGATGAGCAATTGGGTGGGGTAATCTTCCTTTTCTTGGAGGGATTTTCCTCATCTCTAGGTAGAGTAACCTCGCCTTTGTTCTGCTCAACTTTTGTGCCCCCTAGTTCTTCGTCATCACATCCCTTCGCAGGTGAGAGCAAAGAAGTCTTCGTGGATGTGCTGTGGATATCTTGAACTTCCACATCCTTCTTAGTCTTGCACGATCCTGGTGTATCCGACATAGCTTCAAGGATATCTATGTTGGACATCTCTGTGGGGTCTGCTGCAACAAGGAGGTCTGCCAACCATTCCTTGGTAATCTCCTCCAAGTCATCTTCTGTCATCTTGTAATATGAATGGAGTTGTTGTTTGTGCTCATCTGTGCATGTTGTGATGTAGGTGAAGTGACGATTTGCGCTGAATTTCATCAAAGGTATAAACCTATGAAGTGTGTTGGGTGTGATGCGTGGTGTAGACTGAATGGAATTCTTCAACTGAGTGTAGTAAGCGTGGAAGACGACATTGAACTGCCACTATTTGTTCATGTCGCTGGAGTACCACAACGTACAAAACTTCGCGTCCAGTGGTTCGAAGGGTTCGATCTCTGGAAAAGTGGCTCCCTCGGGCAGTTCCTAAGCGATGAAAGCAATGAGTATGAGAAACCAGCTAAAGTGGAACTCATACCCTTGGTCCTGCGCTTGTCTACAGTCAAGATCTAGCTGATTTATAAGGTATTTTCCCCAGTTCATTTGTAGTCCCTCCGCGCACTTCCCTGTGAGGTCAACTACAAATCCGATCACCTGTGTAGGTCTATTTTTTTGGACTAACTTTCTTGCGATCAACTGGAAACCAAAGCGCATTGCTGCATTCTCAATGGAGGCTACCTTGTAACCTCGCATTCCTTTCTCCAGATTTCCATATGTGTCTTTTATTCGTTGAGAGAGAGCGCGATCTACGATCTTTCCAGGGTAAAATTCATGCGGGTCAGGGCCTTTCATGCTTAGCCCAGTGATCCGATTGATCATAATCGGATCCACAGTGATGCGGTGGTCCAATCATAGGTATCCTCCGTGGTATCAGGACAACAACAGTCTAACACATGCATTTACTTCCTGATGCCTCCTGAAATGTGGAATCTTCATTACGTTGAGGAGGGTTGACTGTGCAAGGTTATGGGTTCATTGCTGCGGTACAATCTTGGGGTTATTTCCTTTTGTAATAGTCAAGTACTTGTGCGGGGCTAGCGTACTGTAAACCTTGCAATCTCCAAGGTTAAAATCACTAAATTTCAGCGTGGTGAGCTTCTTCTGGTCAACATGAACTGCGCGCACCCCTTTCGGGAGGTACACAGTGACTACAACATAGTCAAAGTCTCTGGGTACAATGTCTCGATTCACTGTTTCGTTTAGTGGTGGGATATATTTAGGCAAGATGCTTGGGATCATCTTCACAGTGGCAAAGTCGTTTCCGATCTTAGATCATCTTTCCGAAGGCAGTCAGGATGGTCCTGCTCGAGCAGTGGAGGGGAAAGCTGGAAGTGTGCCTGAGGACGATGCATGTACACTTGTAGACATTCTGCGTTATGACATGACTCTCTCAGATATTAAATCAATTAGAACTTCTTCAAAAAATTTCTCAGCAGCGTTGAGCTCGTCCGACATACAAACTTGGGTCAGCTGGCTCGGGTGCAAAAGGAATTCAGAGACTATAGTTAATAGTAAGACAATGATCTCAGGGTAAGTAAATCTCAGGGTTCACGCTCAAATTCTCAGTTAGCAAAAAGTATTCTCGGTGCGTGGCGTGATGGGTTAAGTAGGCAATCTCAACAACGGTTTGCTTGCAACGGACATGGGGCCTTCATTAACTCTGTTCTATCCATTCTGGTGCTATTCAACGGTCTAGTGGTAACCCATAACTTATTTTCAATCTGTTCGGAGCGGCGGTCGAATGGGTATATTGGTTCCAATGGCTATATTGCTTCGTCATGGCGAAGTACTCTATGTTGTTGTTCTGATATCTCGACGAAGCTCCAATTCTACAATTCTTCTTGCTGCGAAGTGTCCTTTAGAACCTCTTGTAATATTTCAGTGTTAGCCCTTTTCTTTCTTAACTTCCTAGCCTTCTTCTCAGTGAGATTTGTCTCAGTAATGCTCTTACCATTCAGATGTTTATCTTCTGTGGTCTTAGTTACTTCACGTTGTTGAGAGTATTTCCTAGGGTTCCTTGATAATACTTCTTCTATATCAAAAATAGGTAACTCGATCTTTTGCGGATCCTCAAGTGTTCTCTTAGCTTCGACATCAGAGTTGCTAATATTAAATATCTGTGATCTTCTCTTCTGTTCTTCAATCAAGTGCGCGATCCTTTTAGTCATAAAGTATTTTAACTCTTGCTTCTTCTGTTCCAAATTTTTTTCTTCGTCTTTTCGTCTGGCTTGTTCTCTATCAATCCAAGGTTTTCCTATGAGCATGGTAAATGGGGTGTTGTCTTCAACAAATTTAATGATCTCAAAGTCTTCCTCTGTCRAAGTTCCATTGACAGTCATAGGTATCCGGGTGAGCCTTCCACATAGGTTTACTAGCTTTCCTCTGAAGAAACTTGTTCCTCCTAGGGAAGGGATCATGGCAGGCTTTCCTATAGCTTCCTAAGTTCTTTCTGGCATAATGTTCACTTGTGTTTCAAGAGTACATTCAATGTCAAAGTCCCCTATTCTTGCTTCAATTTTCTCCTTTTCTTTGAAGATCTCTGATAGATTAACATGTCGGTGGTCATTCAAGGTATCTTTCATCTGTAGCAATATATTTTCTGATTCTTTCTGGGTTTCTGCTATAATCTTGGCCTCTTGATCTCCTTCAGGGCTTGCTTTCTCCATATTCATCTTCTCAAGCCTATCAATAATTCTAGGGCAATCCAATACTTCACGGTCCATAGCCTTACAATAGAGGCAACTAGGTCTTCTCCCAGGGCATTCCTTAGCAAGATGTCTCAGTCTTCTACAACTATAATAGAGGGTTAATCCTCTCTTTCATTTAGATGTTCCCCAACTCCTTCTGTACTGCGCACCAGGATCATGGTGGCTAGCCTGCAAAAAACGCTTTCTAGGATCCTGCATCCACTTGTTAGTCCATACATTCTTTCGATGCATAGGTATAACATATCTATCAATATACTTATCAGATCTATTCATATCAAACTTTCTTTCATCTATTAATTCCCTAGTTTTGAAGCTAGGATATAATCTATCAAACATACCTAGATCCATGCTTTAGAAACAAAAAATTTCACTTATCTTACTTCTATAGAGCACAAAGCTTCCATATCTAAGACTTTTAACTATTCTTACCTTTATCAAAGCATAGAGCTTACAGATCTTACCTTTTTTCTGCAGATCTGACCCTTTACCTTTAGAAATTTCCACTTTTACTTTTCTTAATGCATAGAGCGTTCAGATATCACTTCTTTTCTTCAATATCAACCTCTTTCTTGTAGATCTGACCTTTTCCCTTCAGATCTGACCTCTTTTTCTCGGCACAAAGCTTTGTAGGTCAAGTAGAATACCACGCACTAGGGAAGCAGATCTACGCACAGAGCTTAGTTCGCAAAAATATTTTTCTTTTTCAGTTCCCAACAATCACAGTTTCAGGTCTCGGTAATGGAACCATTTTTTGGCATAGGGGTAGACCCAGGGTTCAACACTCAAGAGCGCACCAACAAAACCTTAACTACTGGCCCTTTCGGCAACACCTGCGAAGCAGATGAAGTCTCACCCGAGGTAGAGGCAGGGGTGGTTGCAGGACTCAGATGTCTGCAACCTTAACTTGGACACTGATCCGTGATTATATCTTTTACAAGGCACTTAACATAGATCCTTCATCAATATTTAACCTAACTGGTACTTCACAGATAACACAGAGCATCACAGTGAATACTTATACTAAAGATGATTCAGTACTTAGCCATAGAAATATAGGTTAGATTCAACAGATCAAGCACTAAGCATCTTATATATTAGATCTAACGTTCATTCATATATCATCAGTAGAGAGCATAACAAGATCTACTTAATCACATCAAGCACTTAGCCAAGAAAGAGATAAACACATTAGATCAAAGCACAAAGCACTATATACACAGTTACCGTGGTTCACCCCTACCCTGGGGCTACATCCACAAAGTCTTGTTTATATTATCTCGGTCAAGAAGTTACAACACAGAGATTCAATGACCCTTACTTCACATAGGACAGAAGGTCTGCGCAACTCACTAGATCCTTCCTCCTTGCTCTTCAACACAAGACTACAACAACTTGCACTTAGCTTTCCGATCTCATGCATAGAGCACTCTAAGATACACTTGATCACACAGATCTAGTTACTAGCACTAAGCTTTCATTTATACATCACATAGATGTCTACATTACTATTATTCTCCTCTATTTACATTGCCTATTTATAGATTACAAAATGGGCCTAAGCATGGGTAAACCCACGGGCCGACATCCCTTTCCTGTTACATCAACCCAAAACCCTAAAATGGACCCAAAAATAGGTCTTGCTTCCTTACTTTCCGCTTCGCGTTGCACTCCTTCCTTGGCAAGATGTCGCAGTCCCAAAAGTGGTCAAATATGACCAAGTATTCTTCAAATCTTGGTCAAGGGCCAACAAATGGTAGGACATCAAGTTTATTCATGTTCAATCATGTTATTACTAGATTTGGTGTGCCTCGATATATTTTCACTGATTGCAATTCACATATTTTAAAAAAATGATGTTTAACTTGATAGGTCATTTGGGTTCTTTTTAAGAGAACTCATCACCATACTATCCTCATACCAATATGAAAGTAGAGGTAGTTAATAAGGTCTTGAAGACTATGCTTGAGAGGAAAATTAATTAGAATAAATCCAATTGGGATCTCATGCTTTTTCTTGCTCTTTGGGCATACCAAACCTTGGTAAATATTTCCATGGGATTTAATCCTTTCCAGTTAGTGCTTAGAATAGAGGTGGTCCTTTGCATTGAATGAAAAATCCCTTCATTGAAACTAGCTATTGAGCTTCTACCAAATAACTCAGATGAGGAGGAACCATTGTTCTATTTGGAACATCTTTATGAAAATCACCGAGATGCCACCATAGCTAATGAGGAACATTGGGGGATGGTTAGAAGAAATTAATTGTAACATCAAAGTTAAGCAAGGTTGTCCCTTGTCCCCTACGCTTTTTGGCATATACAATGACAAGTTAAAGGATTGTTTGGAAGAAGCAGGTTGTGTCAGCCCAACTCTCATTAGTATAGTCATCATCCTTTGTCTTTACACTATTGATATTGTTCTTGTGGTGAGAAGTCCTTTTGATGTAAGAAAGCAACTAAAACTCCTCAAGGATTTATGCCTTAGTATGGGTATGACTATTAACATTGACAAAATGAAGGTTAGGACAATTAAATCCAAAAATATCACTTATGGTAATTTCAGGTATGACAACAACAACTTGGAGGAAGTAAATTCAAGAAAATATCTCAAAATTGATCTTCATCACAAGATTAAATAGAACTATAACATTGATAAAAGGATGAATGGAGGGTGGAAATTTTATTATTGACTTGAAACAATTGTAAATCAATGGACCTTTAACTACGAGATAAGGAGAAATTCCTATTTAAGAATCTTGTCACTCATGTTATCTTATATGGTTGTGATGTTTGGGGTATCCAGAGAATCATGGAGAAAGATAGAGAAATCAAAAAGTGTTTTATAACTTATAATCTCAAAATTCAAAGCAATACACCCTATCCTTTCCTCCTCATAGAAGCAAGTCTTTCCCCCATTGAGATCACATATATGACTAGGTACCTAATGTTCAAGAACAAGATAAACAACATGGAATAAGCCATGCTTCCTAAGATTGCTTCAAACTCTAGTCAAAACCACCCACAACTCAAGTAGGGATGGCATAAAGATGCCAAGTCTTGGATAAATCATTTGAGAATAAAGGAAGAGGTCACTCTATAAAATAACCATAATATTAAAAATATTATCACATCTAAATGTATGAAGAAATTGTGGTGTGATAAAGAACTAGAGGATAAAAGAAAATTAAGATACTATAAGGAGGTGATCAACCCTAATATAGAAGATCAAAAGTATCTCTATGTTTTCAATAGCATAAAAAAGAAAATCAACATTGCTAAAATAATAAAAAACTCTCACGAGCTCCATAAAGAAATAGGACATTGGACAATTCCCAAAACGTCTTGGGTCGAAAGAATTTGTCATCTTTGTGACACTAAGAGGGTTGAAGATGAAAATCACTTTATCTTAGAATGTTTTGCATACACCCATTAGATCACATTTTCAAAATATTTATTACAATATTGACCTTCCTCACCTTTTAACTCATAAAAAATATCGTGATCTAGGAATGCTTCTCTTAAATATTTTTGAGCACAAAAATAAAATTATAAAGCAATCGAAGTAATTTCTTACCTTTCTTAAGGTCCGATATACCAAATTGGGTCTCAATAAATGTTAACCACCACCATTACCATCATAACTTAATTTTTTTAGAATTAATTTACTTTCTATTTAAATCTTATTTCTAAATTAATCTTAATTTTTGTTATTGAAATCTCTTCAATCTTTTACTTTTAATTTTAGTTATATCTATTTCAATTTAATTAATTTAAAATAGTTTTAGGTTTAATTCTAACTTTTAGGTTTAATTTTGTCAAATAAATTATTATTTCATATATTTGTATTTATTTAAACATAGCGCAAGTGATGTCACATTACGCTAGTGTGATTGGTTTTGAAAGGTTTCATTTGTAGGACGACCTAGGATTGAAACCCATTGTAGTCGAGAGGGCACACCTAACAAATCCAACCAGCTAAGGGTTGGTGTGGCTTAGATCGGGTGTGATCCTTGAATGATTTTGATGGCTTAGATGCCTTTGGGTCGCAGTTTCTTAGCCAAAGGCTAGTTCTGCAAGTCACAGACACACTAGCAAACAAAAAACAAATTAGTATAAGTGTCATTTATATTGTATGTATAACTCAATTTGTTTAGAATTAATTTATTTTCTAATTAAATCTTATTTATAAATTAATTTTATCTTTTTATTAAAATTAATTTACTTTTATTGTTTTATTTTTCATATTTGTCATTAATTCTATTTTAAGAATTCTACATTCCTATGTTGGTTAAGTGGGCATTGAAAAGACTCTTTGAATTACCTATCCATAAACTTCATTTGGGAATGCCCTAGTAAATCAACCTTCACGAGGGAGTTTACTAGGTAATATGTTTGTTCCTCCTTTCTGGGTATTTTTCCTAGCATTATATAAACTCCATGATAACCCAAAAACTATGAACATTGTCTTAAAGATTAGTGTAAATGTTTTCCTCTAAACCACATTATAAAATTATGTCCTAGCAATACTAACCCTCTTTTTAAGAGTGTTAACCTTGACCTAGTTCAATCTAAAAGCATGTTGGAGTAGGTTTTGTCAAATGTGACAAAAATGATCTACAACTCCTTTGCATATGACTCATCCACTAAGGAGCACACGCCATCCTTTCTGATTTGATTTGGTCTAAACCTCTCTCTTACACAAACTCAAGGTGGCTCAATGAAGATCCTCTCAGGTTTTTAATACCTTCTAGATTAAAATTTGTAACTTGTAGTATGTCATGCATATATATACTTGAAGTGCCTTCAACCTATAAAGTCACTAAAGTAGATTTAGTTGATCCTTAACTAGTTGTTGATTTGAGGAATGTGATTTATCATTTACTGTATCTTATAATATTACCCACTTTTAGGTTCAAATTTATACCTGTCTTGAATAAGCCTTAGATGAATCGATTTCAATCTTGTGTATTTAACTTGGTAGGATTAATCATTATTTTCCATCATTATACACATGATATGAGAAAATTTCTAAAGAAACACACAAGGAACACAACATATGTCTGGGAAAATCCCAAGTGATAGGAAGGAAAACACACAACCAAAGATGCAACACTTATCTTTCTTATTGATGGAATAAGATTCTTACAATCCATCTCACTGCTTCTCCTTGAGATATTTCATTTTCCTTTCTCACAAGTGAGGAAGAGATAATAATACAATGTATACAAAGACACCTAAACTTCAATGTTTCTCCTCATTTATAATGGAAAATATGTTGACATGGTCAAATTTGATCATTTGGTGAAGGACTAGATGACACAATGAACCTTGTTCCCTCTTGACTATGCTTAATCAAATCAATAATATAATAAATTTACAATAAGGGTGTTTTTTAACCCAACAACCATAAATGACACTTTTCAACTCTAGTCCATTCCTTACATATTACAAACTAGTCAACCAATCTACTGACATAGATATTCCATGGTATCCAATTTCCTTTTTTGACCTTCATCTTGATCTTCATGAGCTCCTTGTTACATCTCATATTCACTTCAATGTACCCTATTTTTTTTTTCTGCTAGATGTGATCCATTATTTGAGCAGAATATGTATATCATTGTATCACAATGAGCCTAAATTATGGTTATCTTTGTACTCATGTATTGTATTGGGACATGCTTATATGTCTATGTATTAATGAGGGGCCTAGGTGGTATCTCTAGATCCCTCGTTGTTAGGGACCTAACCTCCCTAACCCCTCACGTGGTTAGAATAATATATTTTCCATGTAATAAAGGCCAATTGTAACACCCTGTTTCCCCTAGTCTATAAAAATAACTATACTGGCCAAGAACTATGGCAGACTCAAAGATGTGAATGTGTGATTTTGAATGGACCTTAGTATAAAAGGTCTACGAATGTAAATAATGTTATGAATATATGTTGCAGGACTGCTGGGAGGGGGATGTGCTGAAAAGAGACCATGATGGCTAATGAAAGGTGGTGGAAGGCACTTGGAATGGTGGCGTTAAGTTCCACCGAAACCAATACCGTATTTGGTCTTCACTGGCCCGAAGATCAAGAGCGGCTCACTGGCCCCGAAATGAATTACTCACCAGGTTGGTAGGTGAAGAGGCTCCTCATGAGTTAATGAGGGATGGGGGTGAACCACCCATCCGTGGAAGCCTTAGACCTGACCACTGCGGGGGAGTTCATGCTACACACAACCTCGCCAGAAAAAGAAAATGCAGGAAAGAGGTGTGGAAGGGGGCATTCGCAACAGAGATCGCAAGAGGGGAGAAATCAGAAGGACTCTGGAAAAATGTACAGAGTGATTGATAAGAAGAGAAGAAGGAGAGTAACCTTTGTTCTAGACTTTTTACGAATAGAGAATCAGTTTCACAACATTGTGGTCTAAGATCGGGGGTGGATAGTGGTAAATCCATTCTGAATCGTTGAGCCTACGGTTGGGTGGAAATGAGCACCCCTCTCAGCAGTTGCATCAAACCTGGTGTTTTTCTGATAAGTGTTATATCTGGTATCTTGAAATTAATATTTTGATATGTATGCTCATGGTTTGTGCAATTATGAATGGTTTCAGTGTAAGACTGTCTGTATGGTATTTTGATCATAAATGGTGGTTGTATGCTTGTATTGGGAAGACCACCTATGACTTATATATATATATATCTGAACGGATTCAGTTTTCAAGTCTGTTCTCGGGAAATTTATTCCCTTATTGTCTCAAGTAATGCCCTGGATAGATCTACCCACAGGGACACTCTTTTGGAATGTTTATCCAAGGATCTGCTGGAGGATTTTATGGCATAAGTATTAAAACCCTGCATGAGAGAGAATGGTCCTACTTCGACATTTCAGAGTTTTGGTATCCGGGAATACCCAAGGGTGAATTCCCTTATACTCGCAAGTCCCAAAATCCTGACTTGCGAAATCCCGAAACGATAGCGTGCGGATAAGTTACGATATTTCGGCATTTCGGCACCCGGAATACCCAAGGGTGAATTCCCCTGTACTCGCAAGTCCCGAAATCCCAACTTGTGAAATCCTGAAATGATAGTGTGCAGATAAGTTACGATATTTCAGCATTTCGGCACCCAGAATACCCAAGGGAGAATTCCCTTGTACTCACAAGTCCCGAAATCCCGACTTGCAAAATCCCGAAACGATAGCGTGCAGATAATTTATGATATTTCGGCATTTCGGCACCCGGAATACCCAAGGGCAAATTCCCTTCTACTCGCAAGTCCCGAAATCCCGACTTGCGAAATCCTGAAACGATAGCGTGCGGATAAGATACGATATTTCAGCATTTTGACACCTAGAATACCCAAGGGAGAATTCCCTTGTACTCGCAAGTCCCGAAATCCCAACTTGTGAAATCACGAAATGATAGTGTGGGGATAAGTTACGATATTTCAGCATTTTGGCACCCGAAATACCCAAGGGCGAATTCCCTTGTACTTGCAAGTCCCGAAATCCCGACATGCGAAATCCCGAAATAGTGGAGCATGTTTAGAGTTTGGTGTTTCAGAGTTTCGGCTTTCAGGAAACCCAGGTGTGAGACCTCCTATCGTCGCACATCCCGAAATCCCAATGGAGGAAACCCCAAAATAGTGGAGCATGTTTAGAGTTTGGTGTTTCAGAGTTTCGGCTCCTGGGAAACCTAGGTGTGAGACCTCCTATCGTCGCACATCCCGAAATCCCGATGGAGGAAACCCCGAAATAGTGGAGCATGTTTAAATTTTGGTGTTTCGGAGTTTCGGCTCCCGAGAAACCCAGGTGTGAGACCTCCTGTCATCACACATCCCAAAATCCCGATGGAGGAAACCCCAAAATAGTGGAGCATATTTAGAGTTTGGTGTTTCGGAGTTTCGGCTCCCGGGAAACCCAGGTGCGAGACCTCCTGTTGTCGCACATCCCAAAATCCCGATGGAGGAAACCCCAAAATAGTGGAGCATATTTAGAGTTTGGTGTTTTGGAGTTTCGGCTTCCGAGAAACCCAAGTGCGAGACCTCCTGTCGTCGCACATCCCAAAATCTTGATGGAGGAAACCTCGAAATAGGCTGAGAAATATATATACATGTATGTAGGTTTCAGAGTTTCAGCTCCTGGGAAACCCAGGTGCGAGACCTCCTGTCATCACACATCTTGAAATCCCGATGGAGGAAACCTCGAAGGGTAGAGTACCAAACTTATTTCATGTTGTTGTTAATCCTGATAAGCAGTTAGGTCCATTTCGGGTTTCGACCCTTAGAAAGTCAAGAGAGCAAGGGATCACTTGCCTCACGACTCCCCGTATCACGACAGCAGAAGTGCCTTCTCAGTAAGGACTGTGGGCATAGTCACTGTCATATGAGGGACTTTAAAGGGAAAGGAGGGTCTGTGCTAGGCTCCTTAGAATCTCGGGGAGTGTTGTCCCTCGAGAATAAGGAAAGGAAGCCAAAAATTTTCTAGCCCCATGGTGGGTGTGTTACAAATTGGTATTAGAGCATGGTTACAACACTTGGCCTGCTTGGGCTCCACGAGTTGCACAGGAGCTCCGTTTGAAACACTCCTAAAAGGAGTAACCCCCTGTCTTAATCTTCTTAATCAAAAGTTGAAGTTAAGAATGAAAACTCCTATTGTGTGTGTGTGCATGTGAAAAATATGAATTATGTACTGGTTATAAATGAATATAAATATTGACTAACAAGCAACGTCTTTCTTTTGCACACAAAGCAGAAGATCAACCGCGGGAAATTGTAGACATAGAGAATGGTGACTCACCATGAAGTGGGGGAGGGATCCCACAATAGAGACGAAGAGTCCGATGAAAGGAGGGCAGTAGGGACCCCTCCAGATCTAGCTAAGACTGTGAGGAGCCTCATGGTCAAATTACAAAGCTGCAACGCTGACAATGAGAGGATGATGAAAGAACAAGAGAAGCAAACAGAAATTAACACAGTTTTATTGCAGAGCTTATCCGACATACAAAGACAATTGCAACATGAAACTGAGACACAAAAACATGGTCATATCAGTGGCCACACTGAGAGGAGCACCTCGAAAAAGTTCCATCCCAGAGGTAAAGGACAAGCGGCGGGCGATTCCTCTGGGAAGGAAGCTGGCGGTTCGGAGGGCTCTTCTAGTAGAAGAACTAGGTCTTATTCCCTAAGAAGACAGAAGAAGCGAAAGATTTCCAAG